>DWQX01000030.1:0-79599 GCA_018245475.1 Pharmacophagus antenor
GGCACTTATCGTCAAGGAGGTATGGCTAACCGTAAGTAACCTGTGTTCAAATAAATTATAATTAAGAAAATTAAATTTGTTCTCTTCGATTATTTTACGACATTACATAGTATATCAAGAGATTCAATTACATTTAGTTTAATTTCAGTGCTTCTGACTAGAGGGCGTGTTGTGAACAAATGTAGATAATTAGAAAATAATATGACGATTAAATGTTTTTGTAGAAAATGAACCTATTTTAAAAAAAAACTTTTTATTCCTTTCCAGAAACATGCTATTTCCTGCCACGTGTCTTGTATATTTAGGTGTGATTTTAATTATTATGACGTCGTTCTTGTGAAGATCTAAAGAAATATACTTTTTCCAGTGGTAATGAGGTCATTTATTGTACATTTATATAAATTTATTATTATTTGCGTCTATTACTATTGCTTTTAGTGTACTATGAAGTATATATAATTATTATTATATGATAAATAATTGGTCAAATACAGTCACGGATACACACGGAGAGAGAGTGATACTGGAACTGTGTCTCGATAAGTCAGTAATCGTCAGATCTGTCATCGCGGCGGGCTTACCCGACCGCCTACATGCCTTCTCCTTAGCGAAAAGAATTTCACCTTGACATGGGAAAGCTGCGGACAGGCGAGGCGCGCCCGCTGCTCGCTGTGCCCGTTCAACGGGTCACCGCGCTGTCCAATTTACTTGGACATGTCCTAAAATAAACATGCACACATTTAGAACAAGAAATATCCATATAAATCCTTTGAGCTCATTGACAACGCTTAACATAATTCAATATGATTACGTAAGAGTAATCATCCATATATACAGTTTCAATTTTTTTTGCAATAGACGCGTGCAAGAGCAATACAATGAAAATATGAACAATGAATATTTAATCAATTATAATTTTAAATATCATATTTGTACTTTCTAGTAAATAAGTAATTTAATGAAAAGAAATATACATATATGTGTGTGTGTGTGTGTGACTCTATTAATAACAAGACAGGACAGAGCTGTGATTTTATGAGTATTTTTTAAAAAAAATGTTCTTAAGACAAACAATTGAATTCAATAATCAGACCACCACCTAGCACTCTAACAATACCAATCACTGTATTGGAAAAAAAGTCAAAATAGAAGCGAGTATTACAGCGTAAACATACCGCGTTGTCACCATTATGTACCAAAATGGAATACACTGTTAACACTTAATGGGCCTTGCCTTTCTTACACCATACGAAAACGCAGTGGACCAACCCACTAACAAACAGTTGTGCTCCCTCCCACCTCCTACCTTCCATAGACATTAACTAATTCGTTTCATTTCATCGATTTATTATAAAATACACACATACATGTAACATTATTAAAGAATAGGAAATTCATAACTTTGCATGAATTGAAGATGTATAACACAAGTACATATAACTTGATACAACACAAAGCAAAACTATCGTTATGTTTCATTTACGTTTAAACCAAAGATTAGACCAGAAAATGTAAACTTCTTGGATTAATCCTCATCAACGAACACTCAAAACGCTGGTATTAGCTAAACGTAATACTCATACCATATGTTGACAGCGATTTTAACCAAACAATGCTATCTTCAAAATACACCAGACAAAAGGTTGAGCGTTGTCATTATTGTCGTGACCTGATCGATAGAATATTCATTTCAAAACAAACAAACAAACAAACAAACCAGCAAGCAAACATTATTTGCCAACATCTTTGTTGCCTTGACTCATGGCTCATTGTATAAAATCAAATCAAAACATCTAACTATTATTTACCACCGACTAAACTGCCTTTGTTCAATTGCCTTCGGTGCATAGATGACGCCTCCGAAATGTCAAACGAACATTGAAAAGTTTACATGACATTTAAAATGTTAAACAGCTGCAAACTCGAATACCCAATTAGTGATGAGGTATTTTGTATTGGGACTCATTGTCAGTACTAGATAGCAAATATTATAGAGGATTTTAATGAAGAAAAATGACAAAGAATTATTTCGAAATTTCAGTTATTGTTTATACCATAAAGTGATGAGAGGGGTATAATCTTTCATAGAATTTAACTGACTCGATTCCCGAGTGAAATGAGTAGTGGAGTAAATTATTAAAAATACTTCATCTTTAAGAATAGTTAATTATAATTGAGACAGTTAAACACAAATGTGCTCAAGGGCATTCAGATGTCAAACACAAGAGCTCCATACTAGTTTATATAATTTAAAAAAGTGCTGTCAACTCTGCTTGCCTTGTCAAAATTGACAAATCGCACAAAGTTGTGTGTTTGAATCATTATTAAATTCTAAACAACAAGTTACTTTGCAAATAGGCAGCAGCGTTTGTTGACAATAAATGAATTCGTATATACGTAGTTATTTATGATAAATTCAACGCCTTTACTTTACTAAGATAATCGTCAACGTGACGCATACTATATCTACGCTTAACGCAGAATGCAATACGTGTTGTAAATAGTTATTTACGGTTGGTTACATGTCTTAGGTTTAGATATATTTGTCTCACCAGAATAGTACATTATTGACTTATAATGAAATATAATGTACAAATTTGTACACATTTAAGATGGTGAAACGTCTTGACTAACTCTTCATCATAAGATATTATTTTATACTAGTTTATATATTTTTATATATTATATGTTAAATACTCGTTATCTTTGCATTATGTAGGTTCATTATATATACAATATTTTACTCCTAATAGATTAGATTTAGATGGAATTTTTTGTTCAATTCAATTTTACCGTTTTTCTTTTATGTTGTTTTATTTTGTTTTAAATATATCTACCTCATGTCATCACTGCATCACGCGAAGTAGACTAGCAGATAAAGCTTAAGGCGGCGATTTCACCTCGCACATATGTTAAAGTAAATAAGTAAATTATGTGTAGTTTATTAAACCAGCATTATGTTGTCTAAGAAACTTCTCTAACGTCTCATTGTTGTGGGGAGATGTAGTTCATCCGGCGATCATCCTCTTCTACTGTGAAACAGTTATGTAAAATAAAAAATCTCATTCTGATAATATAATAATGTCCTTGTCCTATTTTTTGTACGTTACTACTAATTTTAAACATCGCTTTTAACGAACCGTGAAATGCCGGAACGAACTCGCTATTCTTTTTTAGAATCATGTATTTTTTTTTTCTAATCGCAAACTTGTTGCAGAAGCGGACTTTGATTGATGATGCGATTTAAAGACTTTTCGTTCTCAGTTCATCCAATAAGAAATTTAAATATTATGTGAAAATATTCCAATTTAAAATAGTACATTTACGAAACGATACATTTACATCTTGTTATATTTAATAGCTCCGTTTATTTGCCGAGCTTAAGGTAAATAGATTATTTACTGAACAATAATAAAAAAACTACGTTAATAAGAGTTATCACTGTTTCCTTTTATTTTAAAAATATTTGTGAAAATTGTACCTTATCTTATGTTGTTTAGAAATATTATAAAAGTTTAATATAATTTATATGTCCTTATTGACGGCAATAATGTAAGATAAGATAACTTGTGTGAGAAATGACTTTTTAATATGTGAATTTATTATTCATCGAGATTCGATATAAAAAGGCAAAGGTATTATGCACGGAGCCGGCACTGCTGCCGTTTACCTTTCTAAGAGAGCGTATGTTCCAGCCTTGTTCAACAATAGACAAAAGACTCCATTTGCAATGTAATCGTGAGTTTAGAATCGTGACCGGGCTGAATGATCGCAATAACATGTCCCGTAACGTTCGTTCGTAAACCTAAATAGATGACCCGAATACTGGTGCAGTCGGGCTTATATATAAATCGCTGGAGAGTGCCCCGTTTGCGAATAATGTCGCGATAGTGTTTACACGGCCTTGGTATTAAGTCGGTAACATTCAAGACTCGATGAATTTAAATTTTGAAACTATAACTATAAATAGACTTAATAAAAAATAAAATGGACTTGAAACGGATCACTATCGAAAACTTCTTTCAATGTACAATAGATGTAGAGGATATTTATTTGATGGTATATGATACGCCTGGCTTTAGTAGTGAAGGGTCCGTTCATTTGTTTACACAACATTACCTTTATGTTGCGTTCATCGCCTTGAGACTTAGTGGGGTGTATCGTTACATAAATAATTTAACTAGCTACAGCACTCTTAATACCAGGATTATATAATGTTTGTACAGTACTAATTGGGAACAGACATAAATGCTTCGGAAATACTTATCTATGCGCTTAGAGACACATACTATTAAAAAAAATCATAGGACAGTTATTTACCGCGGGTCATATTGAAGTAGTGGAGTCTGGATGGTGGTAGGGTTTTCGCACGCATCTGGCTAAGTACGACCCTACCACCATAACATGAAACCTCAATCGACTCTTCCCGATCATTGGTTATGTACTGACAACTGCATTTACCAAGCATTTGTTGTACTCGCAACTAGTGGTTTTCGATTGGCATGCATGGCACCGATGCCCACGGAATAAACATTACCAGCCGCAATAAAACGTCCAGAAACATGTCCGACGGTCATGAATCAAGTTTATTCATCGCTCCGCGTTCGGCTTTCACGCGCGGACGTTTTCGGTGGGGAAATTATTAAAATTCAAAGAATATTGTGCAGGGCCCTGTACTCTGGTGCCAAGCGAGACTTGTGTCTCGTTGCCCCACTTATGACAGGATTCTCGACAATGAAAGCTTTTTAAAAGAAAATATGAGCGAAACAACTGGCTTGTTGCTGATATTATTAGCAAATGTCAACCGGCAATTATAAATTTTATCATGTTCTTGGTGTTTTCTTTACACTTTATTAATATATATGTATTTGTTGTACAATAAAAAATAAACGCTTAACTGTATTTATCATTTCCGTCGGGCATAATGTCACAATAACATTTTAATTAAACTATGAAATAAAATCATATTTATTCACAAACTTGAACATAAGATACATAGGAACCAAATTGTCCCACCGATACGTAAAATACTTAATCTCAAATTTATTCCGGCCAACTTCATAGTATACTCTGAATAAGAAATCAAAATCAGACAACTCATTAAAGAGTTACACCTGATCATACTAAAAAAAGAAATAAGAATATATATGCTAAATTGAGAATCTCATTCTTGTCGTCGGTAAATAAATCACTCCTTCATTATATATTTTAAAAATAAATAATGTCATATCATAATTACATTTCGCGCGCAATTCAAAATTGGAATTACAAGAGAAAGTTTTACTGCCATTTCAATGGTAGAAACAAGATCTTTTTTTATAATTATTATCGACAATCACAGATAAACGTGGACAGTTAGCTAAAAATACTTTATCCTTTTTTAATATTCTTCTTTTTTGTTTTCAGATCACCCGATATGATCCACGTGGACGAAACAGATCCAGTTGGAGGTGAGTCAAATCGAAGATTTTAAATGATTATGTCATGGAAACATATTTTCTGTATAGTGTTTTTTGCAGCACGCCTTCATCGTAATTAAACATGGCATCACCGTTTGAATGTACTTCGCAAGTAAGGAAATGTGTACAAAAATTAAAGATACATATTTTCGTTAAATAATTACAAGAAAAGACAATTTAATCTCAACACTCTATTTGGCCACAATTTATTATATAAGACCTGTCTAACTTGACAGATGTTAAGTTTCGCATTTTAGTATTATGATTTACAATTGCAATCTATCTTACGACAAATTGCTATTTCAAAACATATAAATTAGCTAGCTTTATTGAAAAATTTTTATCGTGTCTACCTTCCACCGAGTGATTAAATTTATTGCAAGGACTGCATTTAAGTTGAACTTATTAGTAATTTGTTTATGTGTTGTTTTGTTTATAATTAAAGCGTGTTTTTTACGCTTGTGGCATAATTTTCTTTTTGGTCTTGTATTCGTTGTTTTCTCACGTTAGTGAATTTTAATAAATAATCTTAAACCTATTCAAAAATGAATGTTAGTGATGATAGTAAAATGTTCTAATAATCGAAAACTAAACAAAAAAATAATTATAGAATCACACTCGCTAATCAATCCCTCTAAACGTATCATGTCTGTCTCCAAGACAGCTGTGAGTTCCCTATGTTGTTCATGAGTAAGTGTCTAATTACCACCATATGAATTGTTTACCGTTAGGTAAACACCTATCGTGACTGAAAAGAATACTCCTCCATCTTACATCGCAACTGTGCGAAATTATAAAGTATGAACTGTACAATGTTGCATACATAATTCGATTCTTCAAAGAAGATCAGACGTTGCTGTAAAACGAAAAAAAAATCTCAGTATCGGAGAAGTAACATACGAAAGGTCAGCGACTCGCGAATCAAGTATAAAAAAGTCGCTCGACGTTTTAAAATTAGTATTAAGCTTGGCAGTGTTATTTCAATCGGAGCATATTAAAGGAACTTAATTGACGAGTCATTTTATATCCCAATTTCACAAGTGTGAGTTAATAAGAGTGCGGTGTACGATTTGATTACATAGAACTGTATAAAAACATAAGTTCTGTAATGTATTTTAGATACTTCCAGAGAATAATATTTTGGAAATTATAACCAAATTACTATAAAAAAATAACTTTCATATCAAAATTAGTTTAATAATAAAGTAATTTTTTTCTTGACTACAACACATTTCAAACATAATCAAATTGTCAGAAAATAATGTATAGAGATAAATGGTTTTGATAAAGAGGTATAATCATAAATGCACTTTTGTATTATGAATCTGGCACCATAACAATATTGCCGTGCTCCGGTAGTCACAAATATGAATGCTGGAGTATTGTGGAGGACGCTTAATGATCTTCAACCTTGTTGTTACTTAAAATCGTGTGAATTTTCAATGCAAACGTGTAAGCCATCCTATATTAAAATGTAATAAATCATCTCAGTTAATTTTATTAAAACAAAACTAAAAATATTGTTTGCATTTTGCAGTCTGCATTTCTGAGACCGAGTATGAAATGGAAATGTGCAAACTGCGTTCCCATTTAAAAGTCCCTATAGCTACATACATGTTCGTGGTACAGTTTTAAGTAATGTACACTAATACATGAGTGCACAAATTTCTTATCTCATCTTTCATATTTGAGCATCATATTTTGAAATATTAACAAATTTCATACTTTGTGCGCTTTTGAATGTAAGATGAGCGAAACCATCGATATAATGGAAACAACCGAACGTGTCAACATTATTATACACTTGTGTCAATAAAATGCTCGTAGAAATATGTTAAAAATGTTATATTTACGATAACTGGATTATGACAAATATTAAAAATTTTAAACTTCTGGCTCCGTCAAGACATTTTATGACATAAAGCGTCGACACGAGAAACTAGTAATATTTCAAAAGTACTTTAGTATGCTGTTCGACAATAGAAATTTACATATTTATATAAACATATGCCCAATAATTAGGTGAGCTATAACGCCCTTAAAACCGAAAAACCCAACAAATAATATTTAGGCACTGCGTGGCGTCAAAAACAAATTCCTGGTGAGGCTCGAACAAGAGAGACCTACCAATATATTTGTATTTTATGCCACATTTGGTTCTTTCATTATTATTCTTATAAAGATGAGTTCAAGGCAGTGATGATTCTCTGTACCTGTTATAAAATAAAGTATTATTGAACCCAAGTTTCGAAATAGATTGTGCCATCGCGAATAAAATAAACAAAAACACATGATTTTTGGCAGAAGAAAGGAATCCGTCTTTATTTTTGACCGAAGCGCGTCGGATGGTCGAAATCGCCGCTGGCGACAGTCGATTTCACGAGGGTTGCCAGCTAAATGAGATCCCAGAAACTAGGCAAAAATAAATAGACAATTCGTACTTTACGTTACCTAATTTTGGCTGTCATTAATAGTAATGGCAATATTTAATATATTTTCATAAATTAAGTGGAGTGGAACAAAAATTTATTACCATAAACTGGATATATGTTTAATAATACATACTGAAAGGCAATACCTCTTTATTCGACTCTCAGTCTTATGACTAGTTTACTGATACAACCATTAACTACGTTAATCTTGGTTGGTGGTCTATCCAAAGAAAATTAAATACTATTAAAATTATAGGACCCCTTGTTAAAGCCTAACATTTTATTTTTATCAATTATTACAAATATTTCAGATGATCGTCCAAAAGATACATTAAATTTTTTTATTATGTTTTAATTTGTAATACATTATTTAGATTATTCTTATTACCTTTGTAAAATGTAGTATAAAAATTTCAGCGATTATTGTTAAACAAAAAAATATTAACACGTTAATGTACTTCTAGGATATATTGCCCATTTAATACAATCACTGTACGATTGTTACGGACAAAAGCTATAACGTATTCCTCCTTAGAAAGTTGACAAATTTTTAACATGTATAAGTTTCCTTTTTAGATGCCTGTATTACATGAACTTCTAAAGCCATTCTTGATTTCATTTTTAAAAAAATAATTTTATGTTTAGGCCTTATGCGATCAATTCTATTAGTGCTTGGAAATCAATCAATCTCACAAATTACAGTTAGCCATAGTAGTAAAGACTTGAGTCTTTGTTTTATTAATTATCACTCATTTGTCTTAGATACAAAGTAAGATTCATTTGCATTACTATATTACTTGAATGCATGACTTAAAACAATGCCTTTGAACCAATAAACAATATGAAGTTATTCCTTTGGTGCTTTTCTTTTTAAAAAGAAAAATCAAAATAATACAATAATTATTGTGTATCTATCAATTAACAATAATACAACGACAAAAGGACGATTTATTACAATAAATCTATAGAAAATATATCTTAATGTATGTTTTGTCGGCCTGGATACTTTTCGGTTATAAATCTTTAAAAGATTCGTGATTTATGAATCATTACATGAATAGTTATTATGTTTTTAGTTTACTTATAGTTCTATTGAATTTTAATTTTTTTTTAACATTTACATTATTTTATTTGGTTCTAAAAGACACCTATTTCATCGGAAGAGTTGATACCTAAGGCATGAACTCCGCCTTGCACACGGGTAAAGGTAAATAAATTAATTAAAAGAAGATACTTCTAGCACTAAATTATTTACCGAACCGGCTTATACCAGTTAGAACTAGGTTTCTGGCAGCCCTGTAAGTTAGGCGATGACAGTTCCGTCTGAAAGTGCGATCATTTGTCACGTCAGCTGATGACGAAATCTTGCTCGTAGAATTCTAATTGAACAGTAACACCTCTTATTTTACATTTAATTTAGGAAGTTTAAAGTGAGCAGTAATTTATGAACATTTTAATAAATAATTGCTTCCATTTTCTTAACGACTTTTTACCACTACGATTTAAGCAGTCGAAATTCGACCACAAATATTATTCTACAGTCGCACACGTGTTTGACATTAAAATATTGTAATAAAAAAAATTAATATAAATACGAAAAGTTTTTACAGAACTGAAAATATCCTACATGAGACCTATAATAAAGTACATGTTGAAATTCGTCAAATTTGCTAAAACTCAATGTGGAAAAAACCTTTCTTTAGTGATGTACTAATTAAATCAATATTATTAACCGATAATTGGATACATGTGGTCATCCATATGATGTCGTCGCCTGTCACCCGTTACTTTCCAATTGCTAAAAAAATAAGTACACAAACAAGTTTTAGAAAGTGTCAAACTTGCAAATATCTAGTTCCAAGTATTTGGAAAGCATCTGATATATTACAAAGTATGTAATTAGGTTAATAATTCTAACGAAAAGATATCCTTTTTTTCAGATTTTTCCGTCAAATGATACTAAAATGTGTTAAACAGTGTAAAAATTAACTGTATAAATTTAATATGCTATATAAAAGTATAAAGGTATCATTCATTTGTACTTTTGAGAATTATGTTAATCGGAATTTTTCTATGGTGAAAAAAAAATCATTATTATTTAGTACACACCGTTAAAACTTAAGAATTTAATCAATGAACAATTCAGTTACAGCACGTATATAAAGTATTCAACAAATTTGTTATTAAAATAGTAAATTTATAAGTTGTTAAGAGATTTTTTTGAGCAAACAATTCTTGTAGTAAATTATTAGTAGTAATTACTTGTAGCAAATTGCTTAGATCACTCTGTTTCGCGTGAACAATGAAGTCTTAATTACTTATAGCATTTGCTTTATAATTAATATAGGTTAATATGGAATATACTATTTAAATTGTTCATGAGTAGATTATTTTTATTAGCGAACATTAATTATTTATTTATTTACATTTTTCATTAGCCTACGACAACGACAATAATGACATCTTTTTTTGTTAAGATAAAGATATCTCTTTTTGATTCTTTTTTGTGCATGACCACGCATAAAACTACGTAACTCCGGAGATATGAAATGATATTTTTAATAAATTACTCATTATGTTTTAATATTTAATGACAAAGGTATTTAAAAATATATTTCAATAACTTGTTTATTTTATAATATAATGTTGTTTTTTGTTTTATGAACTTGTTTATTATCTATGTGTATTATTTATGTATACTATCGTTATCGGTTAACATGTTGAATTACGTACTAATCGTGAAATATTTAGCTATACGAAAATCCACGAACACTAATTCAAGTCATTTATTGGAACTAATGACGTACTTCGGGTACATACATTTAAGTTTTCATTATGTTTCTTATATCAGCTACTAATTATCATTAATAACGAAAACATTTATTAAACTTTATCATGACTTGATTTTTACTCAATTTTTATTGTTTGTTATCGCTTATGGCCTAACACCTAACCTAATTTTCACCTGATGTTAAGTGATAATAATATCCCTGATTATTGGTGACTCTCACATGTATGACTGTCAGAACTCTGCAATGCTTTTATGGCGGCAGACTGACATTGAAAATGGTAGCCAGCCAGGCGAGTTCCAAAAACCCTATCATCATTCAAACTTCATTAGTCCTATGGCTTAGAAATCGTACCGGGGACCTCCGGTTTACAAAGCAAGCATGTACACCACTGCGCCACGGAGGTACTAAATTTTTTCTACGTCAGACTTAAATTTTACATGATGCCAAGAGAGATTGAGATTATTCAAGTTTTTCATAATTTTTGAACGTATCACAAATGCTACAAGGCCTAACAAATTCTTCTTTGCCGCAGAGATCGAGCCGCCCTTCCCCTGTCGAGATGTCACCATCAAACGCGGCACGGACGTCAACGACTTTTACGAAATGCTATCGGAGATCGGACGGTGAGTCATATCACTAGCGGCACGTTATTTTACGTAACACGCGTCCGGGATTATTTCCCAACGTTCGAGACACAAATAATCTATATAAGGACTGTCAAATGTTGTCCTTTATTGTAACAGTGACCTCCTTTCACTGCTTTGGATAAATATCAAAGAGAAATTCGTTTTAACAGATTGCCTTCCTATGTAATGTGATTTCTCTGATGTTATCGATAATTTATTATACTAGATTAAAAAAGACGTGGATATATTCTCTCTATTTGTATACTGAGAACATAAAAAAATAGAATATTCATCACTCCAATGTTCACACAGATCACAAACATTGTATCTTTGTGAGGTCACAGGATTTATCTTGGAGTAAGTTATAATCAAATGAACTGTATTTCATGCTTTATATATACATATTATTATATCTTCTTCTGTATATAGATATTATTTTATCGTCATAATGTTACCGTCGCTTCTGTAATTATTACTTTTAATAACTATATATATATGTGTATTATTACTTTTTTAATTATTTCAATTAAATTTTTCTTATTTGAATTCACTGTTGACAACATCTCTTCCCTTGTTATCTGTTAAGGTACAGTGAAGAATAAATAAATGCTTGTTATGTTTTTGAGTAACTTATAGAGAAATAGCCTACTTCCTTCTTATCATTAGATTTAGGGAAATTTTTATTGGTTTACTTTCCCAGTCCTCGGTATTTCGTTCATTATTGTATTTCATATTTTATTTTATTTATATAAAACAATTATGCAAAAACAACAAAAAAAAATGAAAAACGTGAAACGCGTATTGGTATATAGAACTTTTTATCGAATGTTGTTCCGTCGAATTGAAGGATCCCGTAAATCTAATGACGGCAAAATGGCTGCAACATCCCGAATATCGTGGCTGCCTAGCTCCTGCTTTACCTATAGGAAAAAAAATATTACAGTGGCAAATTCGGCACGGTGTACCTCTGCCGCGAGAAGGGCACCGGCCTCGAACTGGCCGCCAAGCTGGTGTCGGTGAACCGGCGCGACGAGCGGCGCAACGTGGAGCGGGAGGTCGACGTGATGCGCCGGCTGAGGCACCCGCGCCTCATTCAGCTGTACGACGCCTACGACTGGGGCAAGTACATGTGCGTCGTACTAGAGCTGTGAGTATACACTTTCTTTATGGACAGGCAATACAAACGAGCGAGCGTATCACCCGAGTTTCTTGTCAGTACTTAGGACGTGTAGCGGTTGTGAACTGACGGAAATAAGTTTATGGGGGTTAAAAGTGATTATACAATGATTCAATTTAATATAGAGATTTAAATATTGAATTTAATTTAATATCTTTGTGTGTAGTATAGAAGACGTACGAATATGTGGCATTCATCCCTTAATTGTGGATATTTCGCGCACTATATATATATATATAACAGTCTTCTGGTTCTTCCTCCATTATGCTTTTTCTAAAGTTTACTTCTAAAATTTCGACTAATCTCGTTAAAGAACAATTATTTATTTTAAGATAAAATATGCTTTTGATATATTTTTATTAATATAAATTTGTAGTATATTATCGTAATGCATAATCATCAAGTGAAAACGCGGACGGTGGAAATAAAAAAAAAAATTGGCAACATAACGTTTCAAAATTAGAATAATGGTTATAAAAACGTAATGAGATGTCCCGTATAGATCGTGAGTCGCGAAGTTTTTTTTTTAGCATCCGACAACACTGAACAACTGACAAATCAAGATATGACGTTCCATAGAATATATCCCGACCGAGTGCGAAGAAAAAAATAGATTATATTTCATAGATGTTAAGCTTAGCGGTGTTGTGTATACATTTGTATTGGTAGTTTATTCTGTTCAGAAACGATGTAGGTTTACTCCGTGACGCAGTGGTTTACGGTTGGCTTCGTAACATAAATTTCTTAGGTTCGAATCCGGGTCCGCATAAGTAATGAGGATTAGATAGTGATGGATGTTTTCGAACCTGCCTGGCAAGATATTACCTTCAATGTCAATTTGCCGCCATAGCAGCATGTGTTGCTGTAGTAATTCATGTGATTTTAAAAGTCTTCTGAACTCACAATAAAACCGGTATTCTGAACCATCTACGGTCTAACACCACTTAATATGTCAATTGAGGTCAAGTATTAGCTTATTTTTTGTAAGTTTTCCACCAGGAAGTACACCCTCCCCTGTGAGAGTGTATTAACACTTTCACACTTTTCCCCAAATATATATCCGGGACTTTATTTGCCTTAAATAATTTTATGCTTAAATAGTAACATATAGGGAATTTCACGTTATGTTTTATAACATTCGACGGGGCCGCGGAAGAATGCATTCGCGTGCCTGCAGCCCCGCCAATTGGCGTGAGTCGGAAACCCGTGAGGTTTTAGTGGGTATACCGGGAGCTTCACTCCCGGGGAGTCCCACGTAACTGCCCTGAACCTCCCCTCGTCGGGCGGTATGCGTAACACATTTCCTCACGTAAACAAAAAAGGGTTTTATAACATTATTGACACTTTTTTATCTCTACTTATTAGTATTATAGCCTATTGCCGAAAATAAAAATTCCAAAATACGTTTCTACTGTTAAAATGTAATGCGCAAACATTGCTGTGTACGGCTCGAAAGGGGCTGATAGTAGGGAAATCGGACTAATTGGACTTATCTTCTGCGCCAAATCACAAACCAGCCTACGCAATGTGTACCGCACTGTACATTAACGTTAAAAGCGATGTGTACTTATCATCAGATCATCTTATTAACATGTCCTGTTGACTCGTCGCTTTCTATTTAAAATAATAATACACTAAATTTGACACTAATATAGAATGCTTTTATGTTACGAGCAATATAGGTATATTATGTTAATCGTAGAATATATATCTTCTATCACAGATGTAATTAGGTTTGTAAAAATTTCATAAAATTTTAAAATCGTTCTGAATAACCTTTCGTAACCGAAGAACCCTTATTATGAAGAACCTTTTAACCAGTTAAATATATTCGATAACTTTATCCGTCCGTGATAAAATACGATCCATGAAAAAGACATAACAGTTTTAATACCATTATCAGGTTATATAATAGATATTACGCTACTTAATACGATTTTCGCTTTAGTGAGTTTATAAGTTGAATTGATGTTAATATGAAAAATTAGGTTAAATTTTTAGGGTTCAGCATTATAATTATTTTTTCCTCGATCCGACCCGTACCTTTTTTTTGTTCCATTTATTCCGAGTATGCTATGACTTTTAACTGATCTTTTTTTATTACAGTAGTCCCACGTTCTTGATCCTTTAAAAAAATCATCCCTGAAGATAGGAACAATAAAAAATTTGTGTTTTTTGTTTATTTTTATTAGTACTGTATACGATTTTGATGATCCTTTGGGAAATTAGAAAAAATTGATTTTGTCTCTATTCATAACTTCCCGCTTGTACTTTGTCTTTTAGATTTAAATTTATCGTTCGAATTTTGGTTAAAAAAAATAAATACATTTAATGATACTCTGTTAATAAATGTATGTCAATATTTATGTTGAAATCTGATATTTATAGTTTAGTGTCTTGTTCGTCTCTTGACGTATGCCGACAAGGTACGGTGCAAGGTGAGAGGCCTCCAGCTAATATATATTTTGGTAGCAACAAGCGCGCGGGAATAGTTCCTGAATCACCTGCGACAGCGCATCGTACGTTCGGTGCCGTATGCATTCTATATCCGTACGTTCATTCAAACGCACGTACCGCTATCGCGCATCCGTGAGTCAGAGCTTCGACGCGCGGCAACCGCTTCAGGGCTAGGGCAACGCCGGTTTTGTTATAAGCTCCGAGAAATTCATGATTTATTCTCGGCATTCCTCGGTCGCCGCTTCGGAATTCGTTGATTGTCTTTTTTAACACTTAATCATGATCGAAGATCATTTACTCCATAGATCATAATATCGTTTTTTTACTTATCAATAGGGGAATTTAATAGATGACGATAAGGCGATCATATTTTTAAGACAAATATAATATTAGAATGTCTACAAGCAGTGACTGTTGATTAATATTTTATAAGAGCCAAAAAAACCCAGATTACTGTACTAAAGAACCGTTATAAACTGAAATTAAAATAAATCCTTATTAATCTGACTAAAATTCATTATGAAGGTATAAAATGATAAAGATGACTTGATTACAGTCACCCTCTATCATTTAGATGTGCATTTAATTGTTTCGCATTGCCCGGTCGGCACGCTACTGCCTTGGTAAATTGCGATCCTAACATGTAATACTCGTTGCTTAACTAAATACATAATAATTATAAAAGTATGAGTGACAACCACACTGAATTCTTTCAATTCCGTGCCAAAATGCGATAAAGAAAATGCGAATTTTTATTTTGTTTATCTTGATGTAGGTTAAGGTTGGTACTCACACGTACCGTAAAACTTTCAACGCCAACGTTGATGGTGTAAACACGTTCCCAATGGTTCTCCGTTTGTGACGTAAGTGCATAAAGTATTGGCCAAAGTTTGTAACAAATCTCCTTAGTTGCAATTTCTTTTAATTATTACACATTATACCGTCACAGTTGCAGGTTACATAAACAACTTTTTGACACCAGTCCGTATCGGTGGGCACGAATAAAACTATTTAGTTAAAAAAATATTTATAGATTATAAAATTTTTAATCGAATTCAAACGAAACCGTTTTAACTATTATGAATTAACATTAGCTATAAATAATATATAAAATATAAGTAAATTTAACAACAACGTGGGAAGAATCTATGAAATATCAAATATAAATAACCTACAACTATTTACAAAATATTTTGTATCGAACGGTCAAACATATCGCTATTGGCAAAAACTTTTCTTTTGTTTTTTACGTATTAAACTATAAATACTCTCTGTTATAGCCGATTCTATTTTGCGTAACACCTCCATCCATTTATTAATATTTTAGATTATTATTGCAACAATAAGGTTCAGAAGATTTCGACTAGTAAATTTCTTACCTTCAATTGTACAAAAAAATAAAAGTAAAATTTAAAAAATGTAAATTTACTTTGTATTTACTACGCGTCACCCGCCCGCTTCTCGAGGCATGGTAGTTTTTAACTTTATATTGAGATTAATCCACTTCCAGTATGTGTATCAATTTTCGTGGCCATCGATTTAGATAATAAAAAAACTTCTTCCTTTCCGCTCCTTAAGCGCGGAATTTCAAAAAACCATCTTAGTGAATACCCACACATCACACAGAACGCACCCTCCAAATTTCAAGAACCAGCGCTTAACCTGCGCTTTTATATGTAGGTCAGTCAGTCAATGAATCCGTCAAGACTTTGAATTTTACATGTATGGATAACGTAAATTAGCGAGATAGAGTACGCGTAATGTCTAATAAAATTAGAGCCTACCTCCAGGTGTAGTATTTGGGACGGCTGACGCGACAGCTGTGGATGCTTTAGTCATTAATAATAGAGGCAGCGCTCTGAAGAAATACCAACCCGGAGGTTCCTAGAACCGTGGGAGGCACGTCACAATGGACGCCGGTATGCAATAATGATTCTTACTATTTGCGGTCAACAAACGTGCGCGGAATATTAACAATGTTATAAAATCAACAATTACAACACATTTGTTTATATTTTAATAGTCTACATGTTCCATGCGGAATTCTCACTATAACAACATGTACGGAAGAATTAATTGATTATAAAACATTCGAATTGACGAGAATTGTTTGAAATGACAATAAATGTGTGTAATCCGTGTATATAAGGAAATAGAATAATGTAGCAAATTTCCTCGTTTTAGAAATAAATGAAGTTAAAAGATCTCACTTATCTTTGTCATGGATGAAATAGAGTCCAAACTATTGTTTCCTTTTAAACCAGTAATAAGTCAATCCGAAATGTTAAAATCATTTTACACAACGAAGCGACGGAACTAGTAACAGTTAAGCAGGTCAGCCAGGTGATGTGCCTGCCAATAACATAATGTTATAAGGAAGTTTATATCAACACGACGTGGTTGCGCACGACGCTTTCAGGTACGAAACTAACACTAGATTTACCGACACATTTTTATGATTTTCTTTTCGAGTCGAGTTGTATAATTTTCTGCATTATTGTATTCCTATTTTTCCTGTTTCGTTATAAAATATAACTGAATGTCGCCGGAGGCGGTATAAAAAGATTAAAAAGTCGAACGCATATTAGTAAAGGGAACTTTTTATCTAGGGTGGGTCCGGTAGATCTAGTGTTAAATATAATTTAAATAAACTATGGCGTCCTTCAATCGAACACAATAATCTATCTCTGGACGGCAGATATAAGCGTTGCTATGGTTCCTACCTAAATAGTAACCAGCAATGTAGATACTTCATTTAAATATAACCAAATAAGCGTTGCAACTATACAACCAACAAAAAAACTTATCGTTTAAAAAAAATACTTTAGTAACCCGTAAGAGAGTCGTTATTTTTCAATGGATAAATCTTTGGAGATAGTCTAGAAGTTGCAGTTCAGAAAATTCATGCGAAATAGTTAACTTAGTTCGCAGTAATGACAAACATAAGGGACATCATTGGGAATTAATAAAAGTCCGGTCCATTTCGCTACAACCGCTGCGAAAGAGTATCCGATGCAGGACATCCCCACGGGAGAGTTCATTGCTAAGATTCAAATGCACATCACGGTAGCTAGACGGTTAGCTCTGACCACTTGCGTTGGGTCACGAGGTCGTATACATAACAGTAAGTAATCGACGTACAAAGGAATGCAGTTATTTATTATCTAAAATGTGAAAGTTGTTGAGCGCTGACTCAGAGACGCTCGAGGTTTAAAAAAAATCGCAAATCACCGGAAAGTCGCATCGATGTACTGTTAAACACATGCGAAATGATTTCCTCGTCGGTTTTCGGTTAGCGGTAAACTAACAAATAACGGTTACTGCATACTCTTGTTGTACAGAATATGTTTTTGTTCAGTGTACGTGGTGTATCTGTAATATATATACTTACTTTACGTCAGGAAATCTTTAAATGGCCCATCGCTTAAAACTTTACAAATATCCATATATTATAATATAATTGTCATAGGACCCGAATTGCGAATGTGACAAAGTTGCAAAATCGTATATCACAGACTACTTTGTACATCCTACCGTTGTGGGGGTAAATAAGGAGTTATTTCATACTCTTACTGTCTAAAACTAAGTGTTCTTCTCAATGCCTTTCTTAATTACAGAATCGCTTTTGCAAATTACCGCAGTTCCGATAGCAATAGCGGAAAAAGAGTAAAAAATTTGGGTAAAGATGGGGCTACGCTTCACTCAAGTACTACAAAATAAAGCGATTTACTTAACACATTATCGACCGGTGACGAAAAAGAAATTCTCTCATCTTATGTTTTTCTCGATAAACTCTTTACGTTTTTTTTTAATTTAAAAATGAATGTGTAGAGTTAAAGAGCTGAATAATCGTCTGCAGGTTTGTTTCTCAATAGGCATCGGCTACAAAAGTCAGAATAACGAGCTAAATGTGGGCGAGCGGCGACGACGAAAAGTCTAAAAATCGGCCACCGGTCGATAAAGTGTTAACCAAAGCAATAACTCCTGTTCAATCGCAAAAGCTTCCATTGCTCCGCGCGCGCCCATAGCTGAGCATTACTCAAGTGTACTCTCTCTGTACTCGTCACGGTTACTTGCTCTGATAAATTTTGTCAGAGCGTACATGTCGGGTAAATAGTCTGTTAGAGAAGTTGATTCATGCTGCCTGTTCATACAATCCTTTAGAATCAATGGCACAGCTAAGTTCTTCCAACTCTTGGATCAACTTTTTAGGACAATGCTTTCTTATAATAAGACATCTCAAATGCCCTAGCCTCTCTATGGTTAACAATTAATTAATTTAAAAAACTATTAATTGTAAACATACAATATTTATGAAATAATAGCTTTTCTCCGCGATCGCATAGATATAAAATCTGTTTTAATTGATTTAAGTAAATATTTTTTAAGGAGCAAAGAGTTTTCCATTCGTAGTACGAAAGTTGTATCAAAATAGATCCAATAGTGATTGCGTAAAACATACACGAGGAGATAAATATAAATAGCTTTATAATAGTATAAACCAAACTTGATGACTAAACTATTAATGGAATTATAAAGCATTGAATCATTTGGCTCCGATTTGTGTAAATACGCTAAATTTGTTATAGATTCGCTTGATAATTGACATATATAATATACATTTATTAACATTGAGCTCTGTAGAATTTAATTATATAACACTTATTTCGCGATTTTAACAGTAGCTTTTCGAACATTTCATCATTGTTTTCTTTTCGTGTTTCTGATAATAAAAAGCAATATTGTATTCTAAAATGTCTTGTTTTGGATAAAAAATTAATATCAATATTGACAGAAACAATGAAAGAAAAATAATTAATGTATGTAAGTATGCAGAACTTATTGAACCGTTGTTCCCACAAAGCGACGGGTCCCGCAATGTATATGTTTTCGTTCCGAAATCTCATTTAAGTAATCACTACGTTTATTTAAAATAAGCAGACTAAAAGTTATGATTGATAAAATTTTGCAATGTGCAACTTTCAAGAGTCGACAATTAATTATTAACAACGGGTGCTTTCATGAGCGATGGATCATACTAATCCAATATTAAACTCGAAAGTCAAGTGCCTCCTTAAATGGCGACAGACGTCCGTACAGTCGCATTAAGTGTCTTTTATAAAGCAGTGGCGTCAGGGCGCGTCAGATATTACGGCGCGGGCGCATAGTTGGCGCGCCGCCATATTGCCACGCCATCTTTAATACCCACTAGGATTGCCAGATGTGTTCAATTTTAAGAGACAAATAAGAGAATTAATGTTATGAATAACACTGTCTGCTATATTTTCAAAATACTGATTAACGTAGAAGGCAATACAGTCGTCTAGACCGATTGTGAATGTACTTAATACCATATTTAATTACCTTTTTGGGTATTTTCAACATTTTAAAACAACTGTTATGATTTTATTAAGTTATCACCAAACTTCTTTGTTTGTAAGTAAAAATTTAATTGAGTTAATAAATTTGTAACGCTTCATTTATCGTAAATGTGTTGCAATGTACTAGAAACTTGAGAACCAACTTATAATATGTCGAAATAAAATTTAAAATATGCACACTCTATGAACAAATCAAATGCGTATTTTTATTATCTAAGTATCATATTCAGTTTACTGAATACTTAATAAATCGAGTAGTTAATGTACACTAATATTATGATGTTAGTTATTAAAACATTCTATAATATAAGGAAATTATTTCTATTGAGTTTAAATAAAAATATACAATGACATAATAAACATATTAACACTATTTGTATACATTACTATCGACATTCTAATCAGGGAATATTTTATTACATTAACATATTTGAATAAAGATTTAAAAAAAAAGCCGACAACCTAAAATAAGAGCGGTTAAAATTCGAGCGATTAGTAAAAACCGAAGACCCGAATAGGTAATGAGCCAGTCCATTACCCTCATGGGTAATAATGTGTCGACATCTTGTTTTGTTTTTCGTTAATAAAAAAAGAGTAAAGTGACGCGATAATCATTCGGATACAAAAGAACTATGAATTTTATGTTAATGTTTGACACATTATTTTCAACACCATTGACAGTTTGTAGGACAAAAGTAACGTGGCTGTACAATCATTTTAAAATAACGGTATTACTACAATGTCACTAACATAATAGCATATTTTTTTTTAATTATTCAACCCTTTGTTACTGTAGCTCGATGAGCTAAATGGGTTCTAAATTTATTATTATTCACTAGTAGTGTATAGTACGTGTAACTGTTGTACAAACATTTGTAATTTGGCAGCTTAGATGATATTGTACATCCGATAATTTGGTTCGCACAATACTAATATTACAACAGAAGTCTTAAAATACGAATCAGTACTAAAGAATTGATGACCAAAGCCACTGCCAAAATTATTCTTTTTAACTTTTAGAGCGGGCAATTGGATTGAGTTCCATCTAGATTCATATAAAAAAAATCGAGTAAAGATTCAGGTTATTAATATTCCTATTAACCTTTCCTATAAGCTTATTATTTGTGTCAAGTAAGTCGAATGGTGGATTGTGAACTTTATCCAAAAAAGGGGACGGGCAAGCTGGGCGACTGCCCGGGCCAAGAAACTTTGAGAGGCGCCAATATGAAAATAATATATTTCTTTTTCCTAATATTATTGTTTATGATTTTATAATTTAAAATCGATCAATTTATAAATAACTGTTGAATTCCTTTTTTAATAATTTTTTCTACACATTTCTTTATTGTGTAAGTTAGATTTTTTGCCCTTTTTTCTTAATTTTTCAGTATGTTCTTGTATGAAAAGGGGCCAAATTTTGTTTTGCCCAGGGTGCTCATAGCCCTCTTAGAACCGGCCTTGCCTGCATGGTATTACGATTCAGTGAATGTGTAAAAAGTGTACTGCATTTGAATTTGTCATAGATATAACATATTATAACGAGCCCTGACTGCCTCTGTGGCGCATTGGCTAACTTCTTGGTCCCATGGAAGTCCCCGGTTCGATTTCTGGACCCCCACCAATATAAGTGGTGAATTTTAGATGGTGAGAGGGTTTTTACAAAACCACCTGGCTAGCTACAACCTTACTAGCTACCACCCTCGTATTGTAAATATATTATAGTGAAGTCGGTAGGTTAAATAGGTAGAAATATTAAAGTTAGGGCACTGTCAATAAAAAAATAAAAGGAGCATTTAGCAAGTGCCTAAATTTATACAAAGTAAAAAACCGGTGTAATCCCGATAAAGAACTAAAGTCACTATCGTTTAAAAGTTTACATTTGCAAACTTTTTTCACATGCCCATGCTACAAATCATAGTGCCCCGTTCAGAGTTTACAAACAGTTTTAAATTTACGTGTAAAGAAACGTGAACTTGTTAAATGATTTCATCATTTGTTGTTCTTTCTTGCTTTCGAAAAAATCAACGGAAGTAAGTTTATAGTTAAATATTAGTTTAGGTACAGGGAAAAAATTTTATTGTTCAAGCAGTCAAATCTGACAAGAATAACGATCTAAATAGATACTGATAAAATAAGTTATTAAAGGAAGGATTAGATTACAAAATTATATCGTGAAAATGCCTTCCACTCCAGACTTAATAAATAATTTAGTTATGTTGTTGTTAACGAAGGTATAAAGCGCAGATATGTATAGATAGAATAAACCATTCGCTTTCTGTCTAAAAAAAAAAGAAATAAACAAATGCTAAATAACAATCAACACAATATTTATACCGTGCAAAATTCAGATAAGGGTTCCTAACCAAAGACGTAACAAATCAGTCAACAAAACGAATAAAACGTCGTCCGTTAACTTTTAGTAATAAAATGTCTCCGTAAATAAAGGAGAAAACCACAAAGACGTCACGGAACAAAAAATAATATTCTCCATTGATGACGCGCAAAATATTTCATTCAGACGTTCAGAAATTATATTTAGAAAATGACGTGCTCCGAAAAAATAAATAAAGTTTAATAAACAGCTTTTAGGATGGGAGCATGTGCTTACTTTATTTTGCTTATGTCTCCGGTGTTCATGTTGGCGGGAAAATTAATGAAAGTTTTTATACTATTTAATTTTATTTGTGTATAAGGTCGCTTCTTATCACGTCACTATATTACTTTTGAAGAGTTTTGTAGTATTTTAAAAGGGATTAAATGGATGTTTAGTAATTCCATGACAAGTATGGCTGATGACTTTAAAAGTAGAGTGAATAGGCTGGTTCCATGCTTGTGTGTCTTACTAGCTAAAAGTACATAGTCCTTAACAGGTTGTGTGAATTTATTTAGATATAAATAAATTATTACATTGTCTGTAAAAATAGATACATCTCCTTCATGACATAAAAAGGTCCAATGTTGTAAGCTTATTTAAAATTTTGACATTAACTCCGAAACTCGTGTACGTGTTATATCATTTTTGCTCATTAAAATGTTGACAAATTTTATTCGCTTATTAATTATTTCTTGGCAATTGGTCTCCTTCGTTGTCACGTTTAATAAGATCGTTATTTCGTGCAAACCGACAAATCGGCCAAGGCTGTAATTTTATATCACAGTCGTCGCGTACGTTGCGAATGACTATAACGATTCTTGAATGAAAATAACCCGACGTGTGATGCCGTTGGCTAAATATTTTGTTATTCAGATTCCAAGAAATTGGTCTTATGACTTCTTCGCGCGGTTATGACATGTCACACCGCTTCTAGATTTTAATAGCGACCGTATATTCACTAGCCTAATGTTCTTCGCGATTTTCCAAGGAAATCTGTGTCAAAATAGGCGTATCCCAATTGTCACTTCTTATAACACGTGTCTATCTTCTTATTCTCAATAACTAACATTTCTATGTTGCAATTAAAATATAGACTAAAGCACAAAGTTGTCAATAAATAAATTTCGTGATGCTTTTAATAACACACCCGGGGGACGTTAAAAATTATTGTATACCCTTTTAAAATTTTTATACCTAACCTACTCACTGTTAACAAAACCAATATTTTGTAATTTGGCAGAAAAAATGTTGCCAGAGTTGTACTTTTTTTTGTGAAAGCGAGATAGTTGTATACAGGAAGTATGACAACGACCTTGTACCCAACCTTGCCGCTATTAATCGGTCTATTTTAGCGCTGACCCTCCTACACGAACGGGCGGTGGGATACCGTTCCATGCGTCAGGATTACATACATGTTTTTGTAATGTCCACAGTAAGCAAATGCTTCACCAATGCTAAAAATATTTTGAAATCTTTAAACAGCTGTTAGGATCGTACACTCATCTAATTAACTAAATAATTGTGTAGAACATTCTCTAGAGATGTAAGTTAAATATTTCTTCCGGATAATCAATGACTATAATTTGGATTAAAAACAATAGATTGAATTTTTATCGATTTCCGAATCATTTCTGTCATGTCTATTTTATAAAGGTTTCCGGTACATGCAAAACTAGAGATTCAAAGTCTGACTCGCTTTTCGTCTATTGTCGTAAACAATATGTAGGGCCAAAAGCTTAAATGAGTTCTTGACCTCTTCAGGGACGATTTTTAATTAACAAAAGAGAAATATAAGTAAATTTAAAAATTCCAGTAAAACCTATTAATTTTGTATTCATCGGTGGTTACGTAACGGAAGGTAAAGAAATATTAAAATATAACATGTTAAAAATTTTCATCTAAACGAGTATATTAATGTCAATTAACTGTGGATGCAAAACTAAACGTCCACATAGTGACCAAGAGGGTGAAAAGGTTAAATGGGACTTTTAATAAAATTTCTACCATAATCAATACTCTTTTTTATAAAAAAAAAATAGAACAGAATGAGTCTGAACTCATATTTTAAATTTTTTTTTGAATCTCATTTATTACGAGAAATTTCTAACTCTTAAAGATTGTTACACTAATTATTGGTTTTAATTATTATAATTATTTGTCTCCAGAACTTTTGGCAGCATTACCTAATTTACGGCAAAATTTTAAATCTTTTCTTTAAAAAATATTTTGACGGATGATTGACATCTTTCATTGACTATAATTAAAGTGTTAATGAAATTTCTAAGCTGTCAAGAGCTCACTACCTCATGGAAACCATGTAGTACATGCGTTTCATAATACAAAACAAATGTTTGCTATAATTAGTTGTTGTACTAGCACTGATTGGTTGAAATATTAAAATTCTTATATTATAATATAAAAAATAAAATAACTCCAAATATATTTTCCGATTTTAAGGCATAAAAAATTATACTTGATTTTGCCCGTTAAAATTTTATAAATCAAATATAGCACGATGACGTAGAAAACAAGCTGTTATTGTTACTTATTGTCATTAAATGATTGTTTTCTTTCTTTTGAGAATGTTGTCTGTAATATTAAAAATATACCCATTTTAACTTTTCTTTGCACCCACGGTATCTTTTATATAAACTATATAAAACTTATTACCGACCTAATAAATTTTATTTATGTTAACGATAAGAAATTGAAAAGACCTTATCTCTAATTTTAGACTTTTTTTATCGGTTATGGACTAAGACTTGACCTCGGTTTCACCTGATTTTTAGTGTCAATAAGACCGTAGATGGTGTAGCTTGTTCGCTAAGAATACTTATGGTTCACACAAGTATGACTGCCGGAAAACAGCGATGCTGCTTTGGCGGTAAATTGTCATTAAAGTGGTAGGTATCCAGGCAGATTCGAAAAACCCTGCCACCATTCAAACTCCACTACAGCTGCCCTCGGGACCTCCGCCTTACAAAGCAAGCGGGTAACGCACTGCGCCACGAAGCAGAAAAATATTCTTACTTAATAGCAATGCTCTTTATTTCCAGGATAACTGGCGGGGAGCTGTTCGAGCGTGTGATCGACGAAGACTTCGTGCTTACGGAGCGCGCTTGCACCGTGTTCATGCGGCAGATATGCGAGGGCATTGAATTCGTTCACCGTCAGAACATACTGCACCTTGATATGAAGGTAAACCAACAATCAATCAAATTTGCTGGAAACAACGAGAAACTCAGATTAATAGGCAGTTAATGTATCCAAAGGAGGGTCGATAGATAGTGGACTCGTTTTTCACATATTTTTACCCTGTGAGCAGTGGCGGTACTCTCATACAAGACCGAAAGCCCGGCATACCCCGATTAAGCAATACAGTGCACTTGCTACGAAGTCTGAACACAGCTATAAAGATAAAGAAATAGAAAAAACAAGTGATGTATTATATTTTTTTTATGTAGATACATACATAAGTCCCCGGGGTTGCACTGCTGGTACGCCACTGTTCGTGAGTGAAACGGATGGCTGTTTGGTTTAGCCAGGCCAGCTTCTGCCAGAAGCTTAGAAGTCTCCTGAGACATTTCCATAATCTTCTACGATCCTATGTTATCCAAGAATTTGTACCCTGTATGTTTGCCACTCCTCCCATTCTAGGACTTAATACTATGGACTTAAGACTATCGAGACACATTGGTAGCATTTGCAATAATCTGTGCTATCTTTACAACCAAAACTCATAAAAAGCATCTCTTGTGCCTTTCGTTTGTAATAAATTGTAATAATGTAAAAATTGGGCGTTTAATTTTTTTTATTACACTTTGAACCAATATTCAGTGTTACTTCTAAAAAAATTACAATTTTATGGCAATTCCACCGGCGTTAAAAAATTTGCTGAAATATACTAACGTGAAAGTGTTATTTGTTTTAATTGAGAAATGCAATACGGGCTTTTCTACTTGTATAGTGATACCGCCACTGTATTCTTATGGCAAAAGTATCAATATATTACATTTTTTTACATTTATAACATTAAATATAAGTTTAATAAATGTATCAACCTTTATTCGATATTTAGGTTAAGAAATAACAACAAAAAATCGCTAAAAACGTTAAGAATTCAATTTAACACATTAAAGTCTGTTTATGTTCAGTTATCTTTATCCGTAGTGATCGAGATACGAGCTTTGTAATTGATATTGTAACTCCACAATTTATTGACCCGTTGTAAATTTTTCAGCAACGAACATGCTTCTATTACATAAACACGAAAGGCTATTAATTTCGCCTGATTAAAATTACAACGTCGATGCGATCTCCCACGTTGATGTTTTGGTACGCGTCCAAACTGTAAATCGGAATGGCGGAAATTCGAGCGCGGGAATTTTATTATATCTCCGCCGCCATGATTGTTTTTCTATTGCGCGTCTTTTTATTTTTCATCGAAATGTTAGGAAAAAAAAATGAAAACAAAAAACTCTAACAATATGTTCTTTTGTTAATTGCAGCCGGAAAACATTTTATGTCTAACAAAATCGGGTAACAGAATAAAGATTATCGATTTTGGATTAGCAAGATTTTACGATCCAGAAAAGAAACTGCAGGTGCTATTTGGAACGCCCGAGTTTGTGGCGCCCGAGGTCGTGAACTTCGATCAGATTGGATATGGAACCGATATGTGGTCGATAGGAGTTATATGTTATGTACTGTAAGTTTATACATATTCATCATACCTGTTCCTAAGTCTTACAAAACAGATCCTTTAAGCTTCCCGTACCTACTTCTGATTTATTGTTAGACTATAAAAATACAATCTTCCATATCATAAGTGATTATCGTATCGAACATTGCTTTACACTTGCTAATAAAACAATTTGCCATAGATCATACCAGTTCTTGATTTTTTTTAGTCTCTACAGAATTACTTCATTTGTTGACAAAATGCATATTACTACATGAGAATGTTATTAATAAAAATAGTTTCATTTCTTTTTACGTTTGAAACGAATCAAATCCCTAATAATAATTCCTCGATTGAGTCGATTAACATAGAATTAACGTTATAGGTTATCAGGGCTGTCGCCTTTTATGGGTGAGACAGACATTGAGACCATGGCTAACGTCACAGTTGCAAAATATGACTTCGACGATGAAGCGTTTAACGAAATATCTGATGACGCAAAGGACTTCATACAGAAACTGCTTGTCAAGGACAAAGAGTGAGTACCGAAATACTAAGGGCCTGTGCCGACGCCATTTTGATAAGAGCTTTCTAACCGCAATGTAGAACGAATAACAAAAGTCTATGATCGTGTCTAATTTAATTCTTGTTCCAATTAAAAAATATATATATTCGGTTAGGAATAATACTATTAAAATTATTTTAAAATTTATTCATTCATATGTTGAAATGGCGTCTAAATAGATAAATATATACTTTATTAGACTGATTCTATTGTGAATAAATCCTTGTTGTGAAATTTAGTATTTTTAGTGCTTGAATGTCAATTTCTTTTATTTTAAAATTATACAAAATTAATGTTGCGGTGTTTCTGAATTACTTATAGACGATTGAAGTATTGGAATGTAATTTCAAAACTCTAATCTTCAAGATAAGTTACTTGAGTCATTATAAAAGCTGCGTTATTAGTCAGCCTGGATAAAGACCCTTTGTTACTGGTGTTTAATGTTTTTTTTTTCCATCCAACACTATTACAAATCCTGTCACTAACCGGTTATCGTAATCACTGTATTAACTCGCCTTATAACATTCGTAGAGTTTTGTAGAACCCGTAGAGGAATGATCTAACCATATTTTCTCATTGATAAACGTTGCTTAAAAGACGTAGACCAATAGAACTAAATATTTATAGTAATGTTAAGCAATCCACTGTCCTCTCACCTCATACCCATTTTCCACAAATGTGCACCTCATCACCCGGAAACTTAATTCCCGCTAATGCACTCATAAGGTGTTGGGTCATAGTAACAAGGGTCTTTGTCGCAGGTCACGGCCGAGCGCAACGGAGTGTTTGCGTCATCGTTGGCTCGTCAAACGCACGCAAGCGAAGAAAGACAAACCCAGACCACAAACGTCGCCTAAGCACGAACTCGACGTCGCTAAAGACAATCTACGCCTCTTCGTCGAGAGATGGGGCGAACATCCCAATTCACCGTACGTCTTCGACAATCAGGCGCACGAAATTATTTGCCTTGTTAATGGCAACTGCGAGAGGTCCTCTGTGGGAGGATGTTCGCCGTCGCCGAGAAGTTCTTTAAGCAGTTCACCCGATATAATATTCGACGAAGATGACCTTGAACCGCCACCTCTTAGAGATCCCACACCATTAGCACAAAGATATAACCCAGTGGAAAGAAGAGCATCAGACAGCAGTTGCTTCTTGCATAAAAAGCAAGACGTACTCGTCAGAAAGAATTTAGCAGAAGAAATTAAAAAGTTGTCGGATCATTTATTCATGCTATCAACTATGAGCACTGATCTGGTCAACAACAACAGTTTTAAAGAGTTTGATAAAAACGTAACTGAAAATAAAACGGCAATTAAAGAAGAAAAGAAACTACTTAACGGGTTTAAAACCGAATCTAAATCGAATATGATAAAAACAATGACGAATGGAGACGTTAATAACATTGAAAGAAAAGTATTTACATCGAAATCCAGTAATAAAATAAATTCCACATTCCTAACAGAAAGGGAACAAGAGATACCAATGACTAGCAAAATGCCGTGGGCAAAATCGGTTCGGCCTAAGAGATTGACGAACTTGAGCAGAGACGTGCCGGACCAGCCTGTAGACCGGCGTACCACGTTCTTCGAAGAGTTCGATAAGAGAAGAGAGATCATTGGGAAGCTAGTGAACGGTTCGGAAAATGGACGTCAGCTTCCATACAGAAGAGGAGACGAGAATAATGCTCACAGGACAAAAGATCGTCTATTGCATCTCCTAGAGAAGTGGGCGGATACCGAAGTCGAGGGAGAGAGAACAGCGGGGGGTACTTCGAACTGCGGAAGACATCAGTCGATATCTTTAGAGTGGTCCTCCTCGAACCAATTAGCTCAGAACTCCATGTCCAGTCTCCACGCTTTCTTTCAAAGACAAACATCAGATGAAAAGAAACAAAGGAAGAAATGACTAGTGAAATAATTTACGCAAATGTGGTTATGTGTATGTTTTGAAAACAGTGACTTCAGTGCCATGACATTGTGTTGTTCAGAAAGGTTTACTTCTAAATAGTTTCGAACCACCTTGGATCTCCTGCTGCAAACGGTAGAGTAATGAAACTATGAAAAGGAAAAAGTAGATGTCAAATTATAGATGAGTATTAATGATAATTGTAATCTCATGCTTGTTATGTAAAAAGCAATAAGAGCTATTAGTGTTTTGTATGATTGTCATACATAGCAAAATAGTTAATTTCTTCTAGCTTTTTTACAAACTAAACCTCAGGAAAAAAAGTTTGTGAGATAGTGATACCAGTGATTCGTAATACGATATTATTTTACTAACATTAAATATTTACACATGATAAAAGACAATAACAAGCATTTATTTATTTTCTAATAATTTTAATAATCACAGTAACAGCTTAAATACGGCTCTTATTGTTTTTTATTACCATCTTATACGAAAAAAAAATACTCAAACCAATTCAAGTTTATCTTTCTGAATAAATAGTATGCGTGTTACCAAAGTGACGATATGAGATGAGATTGTTTTGATATTAAGTTTTCTTTCCGTAGAAATGACCGCGTTATACGAATCTAGTCTCCGAACACAAAGCTCTGTTTGACATCCGATTGAAAATCAAAACAAGACTGAGATGCAATTTCGAAATTGTTTCAAAAACATTGACAATAGAATAATTGTTATGTACATCGTGTAAATACGTACCATATAATGTATGGGCAAGGTCCCGTGTCTTCCGAATCTGTCCCGCGTATTTAAATTTTTGTTCCTTTCTTCCGTACTTAAGTGTAATGTGCTAAATTTATTTTATTGTTTTATGATACTTATGTTGTTAAAAATATAAGGCTTTATAAAAACGTTGTTTTATTTACGTTTGTTGTTTAATTAGATCGTTGGTGGGCCATTTTTCATCTTTGCAATCATATGTTGGCATATGATTGCATAGATGCATATAATCATATGGGAGAGTTGACTCTCTCGCCTAAATTTATTTCACACTTGTCTGGAATAAAGGCAGACTTGTTCTTTTTTATTATTTTAACAAATGATTCTGTTCATAGCGAGCGGCTCTCTGCCTCTGCTACTTTGCGACATCCGTGGTTGATACAGTCTGCACTTTGCACTGAACTGCACGTGACAAAAACGAAATTGAAGAGGTACGTCATAAAGAAACGTTGGGCTAAAGCTGTTGCCGCAGTAATTGCATTGAAGAGGATGGGCGCGAAGTTTGAAGATGTCCACGAAGAAAAAGCAAATACGGCATAATGCGGGTGAATAGAAAATGCCATCGCGTAGCACAAATAACTCGATTTAACTTAACGAAATAAAAGCACCATAAAAATTTTTCCAATTTTTATTATTAACGCTATAGAAAAATGATCTGAAGAATAAGTAAAATTTATGTTTTATTTTCATAAATGTTTTAACTTTACATATTTTTATTGTTTTATACATAATTATAATTTTTTTATTATTAATATAGAACATGGTAATGTATTTTATTGAACTGTGTATGGTGGTGGTTTATGGGAGCTATTGATGAATTCAATCCTCTCGTCGTATAAAATACACTCTATTAAGCAAACATCTCAAATGGAACAGTGTTATTTGTCAAGATCATGAGAGGATTAAAAAGGATAAAATAGTAACGTGAAAACTTACGAGTAATTTTTTCTATACCTAGAAAAACAGAAACTTCGCATTGTACATATAAGCACTTATTTTAATCATTTTTTTTTTCAGTGTTGCATATTTCTTTACTCACTTTAAGGATATTCAATATGAAATTTACATAAAAAATAGAAAGTAATGTAATATTAAAAATTAAATTATTTTCACAAGTATTTAAAACAAAATACTTGTAGAACTACTCAAAAATCTCGTTTTTGATTCTATTTAAAATTGCAGCAACCAGGAAATATTATCGTGGTTAAAATAATGAGCCAAATGTAAGACGTCAATATGTCAGAGGTTGCTTTTTATCATTTTTAATTATCACTTGACTGATTTTAATATTTATTCATTGTCAGACAGTCTGCAATGATGTAATGTTTTTATCTTGTTTGGATTGTTGTTTAATTTAACTGTTATAATATTTTGTTTAGAACAATATCTTGTTTTAATTATATTTTCTTTTTTCTCCTGTATACGACTTTTCTCTATTCTAGTTTTATTTTTAATTGTCAATTGTTTTATTTTATGAGCTAGTTATAGAGGCTACTTTCATGCTGGTAAAGTATTATAATTTCAAGAATAGAGAATTAATTTTATTTGAAACTAATGAACATGTTTTCACTAACAGAAAATATATTACGGCGATCACCAATTCATTAAAATTTTTATTAGACGGCTCTTTATCTAAAAATGATATATTTAAAGTGCCAAACTTAGTTATTTTACTTTGTAATCAATTTTGTATTGTTTACTAATAATTAATCTCAATATCTGTGTGTTAAATAGTTTTTGTTATTTATAGTTAAACTTTATAATTAATACTTATTTAATAGAATTGAAAAGAAAGACATTAACGACTAATATTGTAATTTTTTTTTTGGAGTGCTACTCATAAGTAATTTCCAATATTGTAAAATTTTTAATTGTATTTTAAAATGATAGTTGAACACATATTATTGCTTTTAAAATATATAGGGAGCACAAAGCTAATTTCAAAATGATATACTCTACAGTTCACAATCATAAAATGGGTTCAATCCGAATTATTATGGGATATTTTTAAAAGCGAATATTTTTTATGTAACGGTTTATAAATAAATAGCGCAATGAAGCAATTGGTAAAATAGTGCATAATATAAGAGAATTTCCAAAATTGCATTTATATCGTGTGAACGTTTTTTGTACGAAATTTATATTAATAAATATTTAATAATTTATAGAACTTTTATTTAGACCCAATTTTAAATAAACATTGAATATATTTTAAAAAACTCTTCTGTAATAATTATAGACAAACTATTTTAAGTCTGTCTGTTTGTATGTTGCATTGTTCAAAATCTGCAGAGATACGAAATTTACCGCGCATTGTGAAGACACGATTTAAGTTTTTTTCTTAATTACTACTTCAACTAATTTAAAATAAAAATTATACAAATATATAAGTTAAGGATTAATCATGGCTACTCATTTTATCGAAGTACTACAAAGTAACTTATACGAAAACGACTTAAGTACGAGACTGCCTATATAATCATCAAAAAAAAAATGAAAATGATGTAAACGGTAGTTGCATTACAATATTCATTGAAAAATTCTGACACTTAAAATCTTTAACCTTACACCGTATTAATGAAATGAATCTACTGTTATGCGTCAGAAAACTAAGCAGTTTGAAAAAGGCACTATAAATGCAGAACTGCAAATTGAATTGGATTAATATCTAATAGTTCACATTAAGATAATGTTCTAATGGAGCAAAACCATTCTTACCGCACAGACTTATTAATATTTTAGCAAATGCTGCTAAAACCATTGACAATTATCGGTTGAACGCCATGGCGTCACACGTGACCGGCACGCACATAGATTAACACTATATTGTTACTGGACCCGCAACTAAAATGATTAACAAATTAAAATGTGGGTAAATGTCAACACAAATTGTTTTTTATTAACATAATGGTGAAACGCTCAGCTCTAGTACAGATTGTTTAAATATTTAGAAAATTATATATTCACATGAAATATCGCTTATTGAATAATTTAATAAATTTTCTGATATAAGGGTTTAGTTGTAAAAAAAATACTTGTTTGTTTTTAAACTTTAATTGACACACCAATTGATATCGCACCGATGGAAAACAACCAATGTGATACCAAGTGGTGCAGGCTCGTATATGTTAACGGTAAGACTTCTGGTATCTGGCACGGGCGCCCGGGCCGCCGAACTTCTTGGGCTCGCAGCGTCGGGGATCGGCCACCAGCAAACTCCTGTCGTACTGAACGAGGATGTCTTTGATTTCCTTCTTCGACGCTTCGTCTACATCTGAAAATCATATGAATAAAACTATAATAAGTTAGCATTGTTAGTACAAAAATTTGCAGACATACCAGAAGATACATTTTTATTTGAACCCATATGAAGAACAGCTGTTTGCAAAAAGATATTTTCTATTGATTTTGTAAATTTACAATAAATTTTCCTAATTAACTTGCCATATTTAAATTAGCATTAGGGAATACCAAATCCTTCTTTTCCTTCTTTTTATATGCAAAACATTTAATAGAAATATAAGAGAAATATATAGAAATAAATGGTATGAAATTGTTTTGTTATAATATAGGTTGGAGAAAGTCTTTTCACATATAGTCATAGTATGTATGAACTTGTAATAAAATCATTCTTAACTGGCTGGTTTTGGTATTCTTAAGTTTTAATTTTAAAGAAGGCAATTCCAAATTAAAATTAGAAAAATGTATGATTTTCATTTGTATTCGTATTTTAAAATAAAAAAAAGTGAATCTGATGAAGAAATTCAATACATTTTAAAATTTTACTACAAAAAAGGAAAAAATGCAACACAAGTCGCGAAAAAAATTTGTGATTTTTATGGACCTAATGCACACTTGTTGTCTTGTGTTGTGAGAGAAGCGCAAATTTAGGTTAAGTGTTTTCAATCCGGAAATTTTGATATCAAAGATGCATCTCGATCTGTTACGGACAAAATTTATGCCATTTTTGAAAAAGTAGAGCAAGGTCGCCATATTAGTAGTTACGATATAGCTGGAGAACTGGGAATCGACCACAATAAGGTTTCGGCGCATTTGAAAAAAGCTGGGTACACAAAAAAGCTCCATATTTGGGTGCCTCATGAGCTCACTGAAAGAAACCTAATGATCCATGTACTCATTTCTGATTCTTTATTACGATAATAAAATCGTACCATTTTTGAAGAAGTTGATAACTGGTAAAGACTGGCGGAACGTGCGTTAACTCGCAATAAGGTTATGCTGTGCGTATGGTGATTGAAAGGGAATTATTCATTATGACCTAATACCGCCAGGCAGGGTCATTGATTTTCAACTGTACTGTGAACAACTGATGAGATTAAAGCAAAAAGTTGAGAGAAAGCGGCCGTAATTAATCAACAGAAGTGGTGTGATTTTTCACCATGATAACACTAGACTTCAGACATCTTTAGCCACTCAGCAAAAATTACGAGAATTTGGCTAGGTGTTAATGCATCCACTGTAGAATCCTGACCTTGCAACTTCAGATTTTCACATGTTCCAGTCTCTGCAGAATTCTTTAGGCAGTGTCAGGATATAACATCACTAGAGGTCTGCCAAAACTACTTGTCGCAGTTTTTTGATCAGAAGCCCCAAAAATTTTATAATAATGGGATCACATCTACAAGATAGCAAAAAGTAATTCAACAAAATGCACCAACATACTTTAGCCAAATGTAAATTAGCTTTATTAAAAAACCTATGGAATTTTTATATAAAATGCGAAGAAACTTTTCCCCCAACCCAATATAACAAATAAATATGTTTCTTAAAAGCAAAATGTTGTGTACACTTCAAACAAGCAGGACATTGAGAGAACCCACTGTTTGGTAAATGTCACCTTTTGATCTCCTTTCTCTGAAATGACTGACTCATATGGGAACAAGTCAGCTTTGGAAAGAAAGGGTTACCAGACACTACCTATAATATTACTAAAATAGTGTAACAATTTCATGTGTTATTTTTTATACAAAAAAGTTGCAAGTAAATAAATATATTTTCTAATAACCTTACAAAATAACTAAAATTCAATTATGTAATGTTTCAGTGTGAACTGTATTGTGTACATAAAATTAGGTCGAGAAAGCAGTTAAAAACATTACAATTTAATAGTCTCATCCAGAAAGGGTTAAAATTCTACTCTATTAAATATGATTAAATTCTACTTACATTTCTGGTAAAAAGCGATAAGGGCCTTTGAGATAGCCTGCCTGATAGCATACACCTGTGCGACGTGACCTCCACCCTTCACTGTAACTCTGATGTCAACTCCAGAGAACTTCTCCTGAAAAATTAACAAATAAATTAAAGAAAAATAATTCAATTGTTACTTTTTTACCTGAAGCAATGAGTTGTCCAGTCAGTGCAGATATTTACTTCACATCTTAAGATGCTCAGGTTCGGAATAAGTTATGTTCATCATAAGAATGAAGTCTCATAAACTACAAATTCTTACTCTATACATACTAAATAGCAGGTTACTATATAATGATGTTAGTAATACATGCATTTAAGTAAAATACAACTTATTTTGATCTGAGCAAATTAATATGTGAAATATACAAACAAACAAATGAAGTGAAAATTAATACATGCAAAAACACAAATGATCTAATTAAATAGTATTTATAACCATCTAATAAACAACTTTGGTGTATGAATGTACATATATTTTTAAGAATACTATTAATATAATAATTAACAAATTCTTTTCTACAATCTACAAGTCTGAACAACTTAAGGAGCACAAAGAAAAAATTCAATTATAAAAAAAAAATTTGGCATTTCTAGTCTAGTCTCTGGTAAAGTTACCAATAAGGGCACTAAAGATGCTTAACATGTCCATTATAAGTACATAATAGCAAATCCAATATTCTTACATCATCATTATAGCAAAACTAATTTTTAAAATTTATCTTTTACCATTTTTTACTTATGTATGACTATACATCCTTTACTGTGAGTAAATTAGATTTAAATTTAATACCCTTTTTTATTATAGAATTGTATGAAATACCTTTTCAGAAAATAATTTATTTATGCAAACCCCTCATAAGTCAAAACACAAGCATGTTAAAAATACTTGTTATTACTTAATGAATCTTGCATTGCGTTAGACTAATAAGTCTTTCAATGGAGAATAAATTAACTTTACATGATTGAAGAAATACCAGTAATGTAAACAATCAAGAAAAGTATGTAAACAAAAATATTTTAATTTTTTTCTAAAAGGTACAGCAGCATGCCAGAATGTAATTTGAAGATACAAATATAATAAGAAATAGCGATTTATTAAACTATAGGTTAGTTTTGCAAGATACACATTCCCATGCACTGAAACAACTGAAAAGCCCATACCTTGCCGAGCAGTAAAATGGGTTCCTGCAATTTGTACTGTAGCAAGCGCGGCTCCACCAGATCCAATGGTCTACCATTCACACGGAGAACTCCATGACCGCGCTTGCAATAAGCAACCGCGGTAGCTGTTTTCTGTCAAAAATAATTTACTAAATAAACACAGTTTGTCAATACCACACTTAATTAATGTATTTTTAGGTTCTGCTTATAGGTTATGTACGTTGTAAAAATAAATATCTCTTCACATATCCGATACAAAACAATAATAAATATTTAAAGTAAAATTTAATGAAATAAATAATAGCACTGTGCTGTGAGTTACATGCTTTGAATAAAAAAATTATATCTAACTACAACAAAATTAGTTCCAATAGTTCCGTAAGTATGTAGTATAAGATTCCAAAACTTGACGTTATGACAATGCTTTCTACTTTAATTTCATGGTTACTAAAATAACGTTTTCTAATAGTGTTAACTTTAAATATTCAGCTTACATTTAAACGTTACAAACACGTGGACGCAAATACAAACCACTCACCTTGCGGCCGAAAACTTGGACTGCCTGTATAGGTTCACGTCTAGCCTGAAAATATGAAAAATACGTAAATTATAAATATTGTTAACAATTGTAAATTAATCTACATTAACATTTAAAAACTTAATATCGCGCACCTCTTGCACTGCGGCCATTTTGACAGAGAAAGAATGAATTTGTTCATAGACAAAATAAATCTTGGTTTACTTTGTTGTCTATCACCGTAGACAAGCGTAAAACCAAAGATTGTGAAAACTTATTACCAAAAGAAAAAAATAATAGCAATTAATGTTAAGTGTGTTGAAAATTTAATAATTAAATATAAAGAAAACTTGTTGCTTATTAATAATGAAAATTTTATCGTGCATTTATATAATACGTACTTCTCTTTGGACCTTACCAAAGTGCATGGTGTAAACTTTTCAAATATGAAGCCAAAAAATATTTAATAGTTTTTCCAGAAAAAACATAAATAAATCATTTTAAAAATTTAGAAAAAAAAATTGAGTAAAAAAAAATAATATTCAAAATAATTTATGGTACCGAATTTGATTGTAGTTAGAGCATTGTACATGATTATAGAGCTTTAAATAATTTTATTACTCTATTTAATAGAATGGGTTAACCCGTAAAATATAAAGTTATGGACTGTTTGCAATGCTTAATTCATAGATAAATTTAATATAAACAATATTATTAGAGCATAATATATTAGTTTATGCAATAATATTATAATATTACTACAATTATTTTTAATTTACAAGAGATGACGCTATTATAAGCGGCATAGTTACTATTTCTACTACTAGATGTCACTAGAAGTATTAAAATTAAGTGAACATTCCGCATCAATGACTCAACTTACCTAATATCTCATAGTGCGCTGGGAAGTTCGACACCGTGTCGCGTCGATATAGTGTTTTGCTGTTTTGTATTCGACTGACGTAGTAGTAGTAACGACGTGCGGTGGAATGCGCGATTTGTGCGCGCGTCTACAATGTACCGCGAAAAAGTTAATATTATCGTGCGAGGACTTTTTGCACTGTAAAGCAAAACTGTGTGAATTTATGTTACAAAAGAGAAATAATTGTATTTTATTTATTTGGGTAATGAACGTATAATTGTGTGATAAACAATTTGTTATCGGATAATATTTACATATCAACATTTATTGCAAGTATTGAAGGTAAGTCGTAATCCGTATCAATTATTTTAACTTTTTTAAATTACCACGCGACATTCGACTTCACGAAGTTGAATCTTTGAAAAACATATCATATAAAAATCGGAATTTAGCTTCTGATATTCTATTTATTGTAAATACTATCAGTAATAAATTTTTATTAAATAACAGTTTAACTAAAGATTTAAACGCTTAATATTATTATTTGTGCGTAAACTTTTCTCTTTCGTTAAGTGACGTATTATAAAAACCAAATGATTCATCTAGGAATTTACTTAACACAGAAATACCAAAGGGAACAGAAATTTCCAAGAAAACCCTAGCAGGTATTGCAATAACAGTAGTTTAGTACGTGATAATAGAATAAAACAAATTGTTTTAAGGAAATTGGTTGATTCGGAAAAAATATGTATAACATATTTGTGTATGTCTTGGAGGTATTTAAAGTTCAAGTAATAATTAAAAAAATTAAATGTTATAAATCAATCAATTAGGTTAAAACAAAAGTTTTGTCAATAGTAAGTTCCAGGAAATGATAGAAGAAAAAATCCAAAAATAAATGGATTTTTTTAATTTTTATAGAATATTATCAATAATGTATTAAATACAAAATACATCCGCATCTGAACATTAAAAAAAGATATTGAAACTGAATGAAATAAATTAAGTATTGATATGTGTTCATAATAAAGTGGTCATTAAAATTCATTAAAAAAATTTACGATAAAGCTTTAGGAATTTCTTTTGTCTGAAACGTAAAAAAAAATGTTAACTTCCTAGCGTCCCTTTATGATTGTTTGGTAAACATTTGGTATTGTTTTTCTTGTAACAATTATTGCTACGAACGTCATGTCATGTTAAGTCAAGTTCGATATTATTTGCTTAATGTTTAATTAACATGTATTTTTAGCGCATTATTGTTCGTCTATGGTAGATCTATCTAGTACATCAGTCTAGTTTGAGGTTATTTTATTATAAGTGAAAGTATAAACTCAAAAATAAATTAAACTCTTTCCATTTTAAAATTGTATAAATATCATATAAAATTTACATCAAAAACACATGTTTATTTACACCTAGCAAATCTTTTACATTTTGTTAATAATACAATATAAAAGATTTGCTCTTAATAATAATATAACATATATTTCTGCCAATTAATAAAGTTCCAAACGAAGCGATAAAACAAACTGTCTGAGGTAATATAATTTTCACTTTAATCGTTAAACATTATAGTTTAAGTACAAATAAGCTGATTAAATGTTCGTAATGTTATTAGCGAGGCCATAGTACCACATTACAAGTACACTAATTGCTTACAAATGACGTCACATCATTCATATACATACGTAAGCGAAAATGTTACGCTTTTCGGCATTACATTTCAATAAAAAGTTATGAATACATTTTAATCCAGGTAAATATTTTTCATCCATCCATCCAATCCATCCAAGAAAAAAGGACATATATCAACAGTTTTGATACAATTAACAGGTTATATAAGAGATATTACGATAAGTTACAGATTTAATTTCAATTGTAATGAATTTGGTTATTATTTTTTTTTATTTATATAATAAAGATTAAGTAATAAAAATAAAATTCACGACACAGTTAATTGGTTCAAACTTAACAGTTCATTTTCGGTTTAATGTTGTATTCCATTACATACATTTTTTGCGCAAAGTATGTGCAAAATTTACAAAGTTATGATTCCAAAAAAAAAAAATTAGTAATATTTTTAATGTCTGCCTTTTGTTACGGATAATATCTGGAACGACTGAACTGAATTTACGGCTGATGTTAAATTTTAACTAACATATATTACGTATAATAAAATAAATAAAAAAATATTTTTCCTAATTCCGTACGTAAAAGTATGGTAAGTAGGTAATTAGAACGTATTGACTTAACATTCAGCCGTTTCCCGCCATCCTTGTCTATGATCGGATTATTTTTTAATTGCAGCCTGAGGCTAAAGCGATCGTTTATCGGTCGGACCGTTCATCGGCCGACAACGTGTCGTACGGCTTCCTGTGTTTACCACGGCTGATACTTACCTAAGGGGGTCATTTTAATCCTTTTATGTTATATATAGGTAACCTAAGTCTTGTATACTGCGTAACAAAAAAATAATATATATTGCATTTTTTACATTTGTAAGAAAGACTTAACTAGCGTAGTTAAATATCAATTAAAAGATAAAGTAAAATATATTTACAGCACACGTTGCTATTCTTTTTTTAAAAGTCTTACAACAAAATATAAAATATTTACTATGTGTAAATTGACATGCTGAAAGTCTTAGTGATATATGTATATGTTCTGGCGCATCTTTTATTTATTTATGTATGTAGACCAGTACTATAGGTTACATGGTATAGGTGTGTATTGTAGGTATCTTTTATTGGAGACAGCCTAGATAGGTAGCAATTCTCATTACTACCAACTAGTAGTATAGTAGGTTACTGTGTTTCGCGTGGCTATCATGTATGTAGGAATGATTACCAGCAATGAAAATCACGCTGGAATTCCTATTATTTAACTTACATTTCGTGGTTTAATAAATAAAATGTAGGTATTATAACATATTAAATCGTTTAGTATCTTGCTTTTTAAAAAAACATGTTTGTCAACGACTCTAAATAAAAAGATTTTTTGTTATGGCAGTAATTATCGCGTGATTTGAATACCAAGATACATAAGAACCCCGCCAGTTTATATGACTTTGTATCTAGCGATACCTCTGGTAACAGTATACCATCTTGTACGAGTACATCACATCGTCTCGTTGTGCCCACCGTTGTACTGTGTAAACTTCTTCATCCACGATTTGTTTGTTTACTGTCTTTTTTACAGTGGTTTATCGTTTGCCTTGTAATACAGAGGTCACAAACTTGATTCCCAAGCCACATGAACAGTGGAGTTTGAATGGTGGTAAACGTTTTTTTTAACCCGCCTGGCTAACTACCACCTTCTATGTCAATATGCTGTAACCCAGCCCCGCTTTATTACAGCAGTCATATATTTGAGAGCCCAGAGTATTCTAGAGGAACAAGCTTCGCCATCTACAACCTCATTGCCACTTAACATCGTGTGCCAATTGAGGTTATTTGTTAGCATAAAAAAATTATGTATTTGACAAAATATTTTAATAGTTTTACTATTTTAATTTTGTTACCCAATTACGTTATAAAATTAAAAAATATTTATAAAACTTTTTCTTCTGGTAATTTTTTACATGTCCCAATTTCCTCGCGTTTACACAGGTACCTGTTTGTGTAATTAAAAAATGTGTTACTTGGAAAAAGTGACTCATATATCCTACGCTTGATGGAATGTTATCTATAATTTCTTATCTGTGTTGCGTAATTGTGAAAGTTTTAGTATAAAAATCATTTGAATTTGAAAATTGAGTCATTTGATTAATTAATAACATTTAAGTCTAATCATATAATCGCCTTTACATCGATTGTACTGCAAAAATCTAAAAGGACAATTTCTTTATCGGTTATGGGCTAACACTTGTCCTTGATTTCACTTGATGTTAAGTGACAATGAGGCCGTAATTAGTGAAGCATGTTCGCCCAGAATACTTCTGGCGGAATACTACCGGAAAACATCAATGCTGTTTTGGCGAGAGATTGACACTGAGGGTGGTGACTAGCCACAGTGGGTTTTGAACCTACCATAAACCCTACCATAAACTAGACACCTATGGCCAGGAATTCAAACCCGAGACCTCTGCGTTAAAGCAAGTGAGTAAATTTGTGCGTCACGGAGGCAGGTAATAATTACTTTTTTCTTGTATGGAAAATTACTTAATTTTCGATATGATAATCCAATTATAATTATAATTTTCGTGAAATATCGTTTAAAATAAAAGAAAATTAAATAAAAAGCGCTAACATTGTTAAATAACACGTTCTGTTGATTTCTTTACATTTACGCTATTCTTAGAAATTATTAGAAATGAAATAAAATATTTGAGCCCATTCTTAATAATCTATACCACATTTATTTTCGCTTGAAGTTATAGATAATATATCGATATTATTTGATTAAATAAGAGCGTCCTGCCAACCCATTTTTTCTTATCTTTAACAAGTGAAATATTGTAAATTATTTCTTAGAGGTTATTATTATACAGTAAAAATTAAAATGTATTATATAGCATGATCTCTGTTTGTATAGCATGGTGGAACATACGATTATAATTAATATTATGATAAATAGCAACAAAAAGATTCACGAATGTTTATAAAAAATAAATCTACAGCATTTTGCGTATGCTATGCACATTTTATGGCACACAATACATCACGCAACTGTAGCTAAATTCCTATTACTTAAAGTAAACAAGTTGTGGTGAGTGGTGAGTAGACCGGACGGTCGCCATATTTAAATTGTCATTTATCTTAAGTCATGACTAATTACCAACTTACCGGGAATATGTTATTACTTCAATGTAACATATTTTAAAAAATATATTTTCTATCACATCTCTACCGGTAAATATTTTACACTTATGTTTGTGGCATAGGAATTATTTACGTAACCCATAAATAATCTAAATTTTAAAATAAAAAAAATAATTTAAATTTCGTATTTTTGTAAAGATCATAAGTTCTACGAATTTAAAAATATAATTACGTAACTACTTAATGTTTAGGTAAAAAATATGTATGTTAATGAAACTTATAGTTAATTTTATTAAAATTATATATATCAATGCAACTAAACTAAACTAAATAACTACACTGTTAAATATATATACGTCGCTGTCACGCTATCACGTCGTAGTCTTATTTTTTTTTTATATACACGTCTTTCGCGTCATGAACGTCTTTTCGGCGAAACCCGTTTTCGGGATTATTATAATATTTTACGCAATAAGGAACTGGTTATAACTCGACGATCTGCTTATATAATATTTTGAACAATATATGGGTGGTGCCCGCGGCTGTGTACGCCTTTGATAATTATTAAAATAAAAGATTAAATCTATAATTTTGAAGGAATGAAACATTTGTCTGGTTTAATGTATCTTATATTTTACAATCGGCTATTGTAACATAAAAATTTCATTAAAACCTCCAAAAGAAAAGCACAGAGACAAAATAATGGATTAAAAATTATGTAACTTTTAGAAATCCTTTTGGTGTCTATTTCATTTATATTGGGAATTATTGTGTGAATTTCTAAAAAAAAAAAACTAATATACAGACACGATGTTTCTAGAGATTTATTGTATTTGTAGATATTTTGAATATGATTATTTTCGAAAGGAAAAATAAATTAAAATTTTAGTACCTATTATTTAAGTTATTATATAAGTAGGTGCGTAGCAGGAAAGTATTTTCTTACTTACTTACGTATATATAATACTTATAAAAGTTATATAACAAATCAAGGATTCGCATTAAAGTCGTAACATGTATAAAAATGTAAATGTAAACATTGTTGATATATTTTTCTATACATATATTATTTCTGGAACCGAAAATCTTACTTAGACGCGGACAAAGGAGTGATGAAAGTTCTATTTTTATAATAGTCTTTAAAAAGATCATTTAATTAACAAAAACATCACACGCTATCATGCAATTAACACTCATACCCATATATATATTTGTATATATGGTCAAACTAGTGTCCAGTCAAATGTATAGTCATTGTATGTATAACAAATATATGTGTTTAGTTACTAGTGAAATACTGCTTCTTCAATATACGTAGCAATAATCTGTCGTCATTAACGTTCAATATTAAAAATAAAATTAATTATGGTCAAATTTCGCCTAATTGGCGATTACTTCATTTAATTAACTTCAAATACTGTACACATTAAATCCGCTTACAATGTATTAAATTTCACCTATCGCTAATTCACATCTGCACAATGAGAGTAGGTATTTCTTAGTATAAGCTCAGGGTGGTCTATGTTTTGCGGAGCGTTATCAAAGACATGCATCCGTTTGAGATACAAAGGTTTAAATTACTGTAGGTTTACCGGGTGTCGAGTTAGAGGAATGGTACGCAGCTTAGTAAGACTTTTTTATTAATTCAATAACATGAATGACAATGACTGTGTTTCGGTTATTTTTAAGTTGAGTGCTTGAGGAATGTATCTGTCATTGGTAAAACGTAACGATCGATGAAATAGACTAATTTTAAAACAGTTTTAATATCAACAGGTTATATAAAGAAATTTAGGATAAGTAATTTTCATAGACAATCCTACAAACGTTTGTTAGTTATTTTTTTATTATTTAATTAAGATCAAAAAATTAAAAAAAGGTCACTACACGGTTAAATAAATTATTAATAAGAACACAATATTTCAGAGCTGCAATATTCATTTCAATGATATGTACAAATACATACAATATAATAATATGATAAAATAATATAATAATGTATAACTACAATACATGTATAAATAATTTGTACATTACATTTTGTATAACTGGTCTTTACAATTTTTTTTTGGGTCTTTAAGTTACGAACTCTTTAATTGTCTTTAATTAAATATTTAATACGTTTTGCTAGGTCCACAACTGGGACAGACTGAATCTTTCGGTTCTTCACGTCAGGCTTTAACATTTAATTAGTGGGATACAGGAATATTTACAAATACCTACAGTAGTGGCGGTACTCCCGTACAAGCCTGAAATCCGGGCATACCACACATAAACAATATAGTGTATAAACACAAAGATGAAATAATTACCTATATGAGGGCACGGGTATATATGCTATATAGTACTTGATTCCGAAGTTCTAGTTATATCATGCACATGCCTTTAGAAGTTCGTAATCAAAAAAAAAACCTGTGCGAGAATATATATTAACAAGATCTAGGAGAATCGAAGACACGTTTTCATAACGTGCAAATGATGTGTGAATCATACTTCTTTACGATTCAAAACGATGCTAAATTTATATATATTTTGGTACCCGACAACAAAAAGGAGATTCTCAATTCGTCGTTTTTGTACTTTTCGTGTAAGACCAAGCATGAATATTAAACAGGGTGTAAGATTTAAGTGTTTCTTTATGTCGGGAAGATTAGAAACATAAAAGCTGAACTTATTACGATTAAAAAAAAATATCCTGACGTCTATAGCAAGGGAGACCTTCCACTCGACGAACTCTTATTTACCCCGTCATCTAAAGTCTCACTGTCATATTCATTATAATCTAAGAATGATCTTTAATAGTTTTAAGTACCTAAATTGTTCAGACTATATATAAGACAATGCGACGCAGACGGGTGGTTGTTCCCACAACCATTCTAAGTAAATATTTTCTTTCGCGACTAAAGTTTATACTTGCCCAGAGTACACAAAGTGCACAGAAAAAAAAATATCGCATACAGAGTTAATTTTAACCCAAAAGGATATGTGTTATAAATTTAATATGTTCATCGGTGATTCGATACATATTTATTTTTCAGCATTAATTTAAGAAAAATATATTTATTTTTTCGTAGATTGTCAACAATTTTCTACAAATTGTAGGAAGTGTTTTAAAAAAAATATTTAATATTAAACTTACTTTTATTACGTCGCTGGTATTTTACTATTTTGACAATAGTCATTTTGAAATACTAATTTAACGTTTAAGTAAACGAAATTAATAGATAATTTTTTTCCTAATCTATAAGAAGAAAATAATGGCTTATTAATACTTGTACAATAAGCAATGCATTTACATATTTATTAATTTATTTAAAAGTGTTTGTAAACACCAGTCCACTCAAATAACCATGCGTCTTGTAGCCCGTGATTCAGAGGGACAATCCATTGACCACTCCCCATTCCAATCTCACGGCTATCTGCATACAATACACATTTTAATACTCATCATAACCTCACTAAGGAAGCACGAACGTAATCTAAAAATGTCCATGACCTCGTCCAATGAGGTGGATGGTATTAGATTTGACGGTCATAACAACAAAAAAAACTTATACAAAACAGTTTGAATAATAAATAAAATCTATTTTTAAATGTTATAACAATACTTAATTAAATTAATTTATGTTTTATTAATTTAAATTGTTATTTATCACGTGTAACATCTATTTGACGAAAGTTCTTAGTATTTAAGATTAAATTGAAAACTCTACTATAAACTACGGCTTTCGCACAGTGTAAAAAATCGTTCCTAATTTGCACAATATAGTACATAACATAAGTTATACGTCATACTAAGTTCATGTCATTTAACTTGTTTTACAATCTCATGCAATATTATATGGAATCGTAGTGAAATACTTATTTTTGCGTTCATTCATTAATAAAAATTAAATAAGCAAATATCTATCAGATATTAACCAAATTATTAACAAATTCTTTTTATCATTTATTATTATCGATTTCACCGGGATGTTAAGTGATAATGGGGCAGTAGAAAGTGTATTGTATTCCCCTAGAATACTTTTGGTTCTCACATGTACGACGGCCGGAACACAGAAATGCTGCTATGGCGGCAGATTGAGGCGCATTTGAAACATCTTTACACCATTTAGACTACTACTTGACACCCGGGAATCGTAACTGCGACCTCCACGTTTCTGGGTAAGCGAGTAAACCACTGCGCTACGGAGGCACACCTTATGAGTTGAAATTACTTATAAATAGAAACAGTGTTGTAACCTAATTGTTCTCATCTATATCTATCTATACTTAACATCCATGGGCATGTCTGCAGGTCAAGCCCGATATCTAAAATAATCGATTCTTAAAAAAAATTGACGTGATTTTTTCATTATCTTATCGTTATGATGTGTTTAGACTTTGTATCAATTACGATTTATTATTTTAGTACACTATATTGCTTAAATGTGGTATGCCGGGTTTTTGGAATTGTATGGGAGTACAGACCTTGCTAATATTATCATCTCGTATTGGTTGGGCTGTAAGCAGTAAGTTGCGTAGTGTTTTGATGTCACAACGTTATTACTGGAGTAATGAACGACCGGTTTTTATTATGACACATAACGAGATATTCAATAATGTTATTCATGGCATATACATACATTATCTTGTAGTTGGTTGCGAAAGCAAGTAATTAGGTACTTAGTCGCTAGCGAAGAAATATTTGTGGTGGTGATATATCATCCGTAAATAATAAGGTTTTTATTTTCGGTCGGCAGTAGGAAATCGTGTTTCTGACTGTGCCCGACACTACCAATAGATAGTCGGATTAAGATCGATCTTTGATGTAACCACAACCGCTCTGGCATAAGCGGTATGACAGATAGAAAGATAAACGGGTTTTTATGACACTAAAAGAAATATTTTAACATATATTTATAAAAATTGTGTAGGGTATTCTTTTTGAGGTTAAAAAAAGTCTGTCTGCCTCCATGGCGGCGTTTATCTCTTTGCCTCGTCGCCCCGAGTTCCCGGGATTTGACTTCCGGGCCACAAGAGTAGTGGAGTCTCCACGGTGGCACGGTTTTTCGAATTTGCTTGACTAGCTACCACTCTGAATGTCAATCTGTCGCCATAACAGCATCGGTATATTTCTACAGTCATACATGTGAGAGCCAGAAGTATTCTGGACTAACACGCTTGTCACTGCTTCACAATCTACGGCCTCATTGTCACTTAACATTATGTGTAATCGAGATCAAGTCAAATAAAATTTAAATTGATCATTTAAAGATTAAATTAATCAAGTCCATAACCGATAAAAAAATAAAACAGGGTAGAGGGGGAAGCAATGTGGTAGGATAATATGCAATGTTAACCACAAAACCGCAGTGACATATTTATTTTATCATACCCAGATTTACCGGCTCATAGAAGGACAAAAACAATATAAAATAATAATTAAAATTGTATTCTGGCTATCATTTTAATTCAAAAGCCCGATAGCAGTATGTGGCGTACATTTTATAATTAAGTCATATCGATAGTCAGGTACAACCGTATGGACTAGATAACCATTAATTCCTAACTTCCGTACACTTCATATGATAGATCAATAGTAATATAACTCGATTGTACATCGATATTCCAGTAAAAACTATCGATTACACGATGAATGTATCCTGAAAGGGCACAATTAAGTTGTTTAGATGCGAATTAATCTCTAATGCTTGTCTTGATATGTCATCTAATGTAATCTGGTATCGAGGGATGCCTCATACGGATAAATTGGGATTTTATTAGTTTTTTTTTCATTAGTGTGCATGTTAAACTATTACTTATGTAACCTTTAATTATTCGTAACCATAGGAATGATTTAATAAATTAAATTTCTCTTTTTTTTCTCTATCGCGTTACATAAACTTTGATCAGAGAAATATTTTTAACCTATTTTATTAATACAAATTATATAAACATAATAATATTAAATAACACTAAATCATTAAGTATAAGTCAAGTTTTTTTTTTAAGTTAATTGAATTTATTCCTTACATATTTATAATTTTTAATACATCTTACGCTATTCAACAAATTGAATATTTTCTCTAAACACAATATTTAAATTCGCACAGCTGGTAACTATATATCTTAACGATAATTGTAATAGAAAACCGAGATTACCGTGCAAATCCTTTTAGTTGCTATAGAATAAAAGCAGGTCAAGAGAATGGCCACAATCCTATTTGTTATATATGGTTACGTTCAATTTCCGAGTATGTTTCCTTGTCCTCGCAGTAACCCTAGCCATTTATGTCGATACTATGTCATACGGAACAGTATTCCTCTCCATACATCAATGTCGAGGTGATCCGCCCTGTCTAAACTGTAAATGCAATAAAAGAAAAAGTAAATCTATGAATTACAATGTTACATAATATAAAAACTTTTTCTTATATCACATAATCACATGGTAGTCGTGGACCTAAATTCGTACCTATTAACGATATTTAGCTTTTAGGTATGCTTAAAATAATCAATGTAACGACTGAAATGGAATCTTTTGTGTCAACCCCCATTTTCTATCCTACATTTTTTTTTAACGTCAGGAAATGCAATACGCATACCGCCCGACCAGGGGAGGTTCGGGACGGTTATGTGGGACTCCCCGGGAGTGAAGCTCCCGGTATACCCACTAAAACCTCACGGTGTTCCGACTCACGCCAATTGGCAGGGCTGCGGGCACGCGGATGGATTCTTCCGCGGCCCCGTCGGCGTTTTCTCGCTAGAGCTCGCCGTTGAGCGGGGGCTAATTTAGCCCATCCGCTCTCCGGAGGGCGAAGTGTTAAACGCGACACTTCACCCTCAACTCATGACGGGCGGACGGATCCCCATCCGCCGCCCCAGGGTCAGGTTAGTGGAGTAGGAGAAGACGGGCGTACTCCCGCTTCCTCCGTCCCAGTCTCTTCCGGCGCATCGGTAGCGAGGCCGGGTCGTCCTCCCTCGCACGTTCGGCCTCTTCCTTGCGAGATATTACTGCCTCGCAAAACAGGGCAAGGGCCGCCCATGTTCTCTTCGAATCGACCGCGGCATCAACCAATTTCGGAAAACGTAGGTCCGCTCCGACCCACGGCGAATAAGTTCGCGCGCTCGCCACTCCACGCCGGACAGGCTTCCAGCGTTTGCTGGGCATCGTCCTCCACGCTGTCGCAGTGGTCGCAGGCGGTGAGCGACTCTCTACCGACGACGTCGAGGCACAGATACCTTCTGACACAGCCATGTCTCGAAAGAATCTGCATCAGTCTAAATGCAAGTGCACCGTGTCGTCTGTCCACCCATTCCATAAAGACTGGACGAATAGCGTCCATGGTCCACTGGCCGGCACGGGGCTCCGCGAGGCGGGACTTCACTTACGAACCAGCCCATCGCTTCCCTGCGCCGCCGCTCCCGTTCTTCCGGGAGCGGAATGGCGCACTCCGTTTTCACCTGCGCGCACCGCGCATACACCTCCGCTAGGCCCTCGGCATCTAAGTCCCAGGGAGGTGTTGCCGCCAAGAGGATTTTCTATTATATATTATACCTATGTCATGTTTGCTAAGGTGGATACCACTAACTTAACTTCTTCCCAGAAACGTCGAATTAACTTATTTCACCGAACTAAACTCATAATAATAACAATTAAACTTTTTTTTTTCACATTATTTTGCCGCCGAATCGAATTACGTAATGTGGTTTTTGTTAGCATTTAATGGTGATTCATTAATGTAACATAATTTGATGAGTGAAAAGTAGTCTATACATAACGATCTGAATGAGTACATAATCAACACAATCATGAATAAAATACAAGTTTAAAATTTAAATTGCGACCGAAAATATGTTTTCGTTAATTTCGGTCAGTATTATATAAGTGAAAAAGTTAAATATGTGCAAAAATTATTTAAATTTAAGGTTACACAGGTAACAAGTTTGAGCTTTTACATGAAGTTTATTCTAAACATATGTCGAATTTAGGTATTAAAACTAACGATATAAACTTTTCTTAGTACTGTTACATTATTAAGTCATAAGTCTATTGACAATGTTGTTTAAAATTTAAAACAAAAAAATTGAAACGTGAGAATCGGTTAACACTTACAGTATGTTTCGACATTAAGCGGAACGAAATCAAATACAGGGCATTCACGATAGTCTATATTTATGCGTCGCTCAATCCCTTTCATTTCCTTTCCAGGTGCCATATCACATTCTGCTTTTCCACGGAAGGTGCTATCGAGAACAAGTAAGTCGACATTTTCTTTACATACTACCTTACAAAGTACATACAATCAATTAAACTTTCATCTGTAAATAATTAAAAACAAACCACGAAAATCATGCATAGATTACGTATTTTTATTACATTTGATAAAAACAAGTTTTCAATAGTAATACAATATTAGTTAAAATATGATCTCAATTTGTATACAGAACTGAAACTTCAGTCACATAGAATTTAAAGTTAAATGGTTAGGCTTATTGTTCAGTATTTCCTACTGACTTAAGTTGCACTAGCAGTATATTAACACAAAGTAAGAAATAAATATTACAATAGTTATCATATGTTGTCGAGATTTGATTATTATTTACAGTACATCTTTTTATATAATAGCCGTTAATGTAACTTATAATAAAAATGTTTTTAACTTAATATTTAAAACATGTCATTCAACATTATCCATTTATTAATAAATTTTCTATTTTTTATCTCTTCAATTTACACGTTTGTACTTCATACTGTTCCTATTCGTATTAGCCGTGAGAATATTGTATAGAAAGTATTTCTATTATATCAGTCCACGAGAAAGTCTTTGAAGTCGTAATTTTATGTTCTTCAAGTTAATATCTGATATCGTATAAACTAAAAGGTAACTAAGTTTTGATTAGTTTTCTAGTATGCGCCTTTTTTATTTGTATAAATTGGACAATACCCAGTGGCTGTAACTCACATACAACTCCTAATGTCCGGCATACCCCTATTTATGCAGTATAATGAACTAAAATTAATAAATCTTGATTAGTAAAGCGCCTAAATACGAACATAAATATGAAAAAATGGGAAAATGATGTCATCTATTTATATTTTTTTATGTATACGCGTAATTCTCTCAGTTTCGCTCGGGGTTGCTCTGCACGCTACTTCTTATATGGAATTTTCTTATCAGTGTTTACATACAACTAAAGAGATTTATACGACCAAGCGAAGAAGGAACAGGAATCCACCGTACAAAAAGCCATCAGATTTTTGTAACATTTGTTGAAAAACAAACACTACAAAATATCGATTTTTTTTCCAAACTTGCGTCTAAAATAGGATAAGCATCAGTAATCGGCTTAATTAAAACGTGATTGTTTACTTTTTTGTTCATTACATCGCAACGCCTTAAAATTCCGTCTCGTTTCAAACCAGTTCATTCTGTTTTATTTCTCCTTTTCATTGTCTTTTTTTTTTCGTGCGCATCGCGACTTTGTAGTGGGTTCAAGGTTGCGAAAATGTACACCCGCTTTGGCACAGTGCTTCTCAAACTTATTTTAACTATTGATGAGATGTTAAAGTTTTCAGTTTACCAAACTGATATAAAATTCGCATTTATTATTAGTTATAAAGTGCGTCAACATCCTCCAATTTTCTCTGGGCCTTTTAAAAATATTCCAAAAAAAAAGTTTCATCGCTCAATTTTTTGTAAAAATTCATTTTAGTATACTCATTTTAAAATAACGATGAAAATTGTGATTATACATAATTTTATAAGTAACGCCTCCCTGTCACGTAGATCATGTACCCTCACGCTGAAATTACTTTTAAAAATATTTGACCACATGTTATCTAAAATAATAACTTTATGCCTAAAATAATGACATACAACTTTAATCCAAAGTAAATTTATGGTAAATTGTTAATTATTGAATAGAGTATTGTCAGATTGTCTTTTATATTTGCCTCACAAGACCCCAAAGAAACAATATACAATAATAGCTCTGGCAGGGAACGTGTTAAACGAACCAAGACAAACGTAAAAAGAAGACCAACGCCTACAATGACTCACAGTCAATAATCGGCAGTTCCGCAAGATAATACGGTTTCTCCGAACAAGTTCCGACATTCCCCACCCAAGGAGTCGAACCTGAGCTTGTGAATGGGTCGCGTCACAGCTGACTCATTGATCTTAAACTTAATATCACTTTTTTTTTGTTCATAAATTTAACTACACTATGTGGTGCGTAGAAATGGTAAGACTCATTGTTGGTATTTATAAATTTTACTAAAACAATTGTTCATTGACATTGCTATGCCTCAAATAAAATCTTATTTTTTCCTCTTGAATTTAGACGGCATTATCTGATGAAAGTTGCGACCCTTTGCCTTGTTGCTTGAAAAAATCAATGTTGGCTACAAAATTACGCATTATACGTAGATTCTTAAGCAAATCCATTCCTTCACGACTTCTTACATTTCCTAAAATTCTTTATAATTGCATTTACCTGTACTGACATATCACATTAAAAAGTTTAATTTTTTAAATAATTAATTAATACATGTGGTATCTGACCTTAATGTCTTTAACAACCAATTCTTATATTTGTAAAGGCGAAAGTAACTACGCTTGTAAAGTACGTCAAACAATTGATGTAAAATGTTAACATACCGTTACATGTAATTGTTTTGTATGGCTATTGCCGTGACGGTAATTTTAACGATTTTATGAACGCTTTACAATTCTTAACGTGTCTTGATATTGCACACTTTAATAAAAAAAAATTAACGCTCAAACAATCGCACAAGTACTTTTCTAGCCCATTAACTGTCATCGATCTCGGGTTGTAGGTGGTAGGTATTATATTGTAATATTGTTTAGTCCAATAGTGTAGTTAGTAAAAGTAATCAAGACCTAAAGAAACAAATTAGTATTATTATGACTGGTTACCGGTGATTCATAAACTGTCTAACAATCCATCCATCTAATATACATCTCGGACTTAGCCTGAATTATTTTGTTTCAGAAACTTAATTCATTTTTAAAAAGTATATTCATTTGTTATTGCTTTATTATTTTCAGGAAATAGATTCGACTGTCATGAATCAACGAGACGTTAATTGAAATAACGCTTAGGGTGCAATCAAAACTTTCCAACGTCAATTTTTTTACTTTGTCTATGAAAATTGTTTTCAAGTGATTAGTATTCACATCAGCAGTATCTAATTAGACAAACCTTATCACAAAGTAATCGTGACTCGATACTGAAATTAGGACATGTTCCGATTGCCACTTCTAACTGTAAACATACCGGACGTAACTAACAATAGCTCATACACCCACACATATGCAACTTCAAATATGTCATTGTGTGACAATCCGCCATTACGCTGGAGAATGTGATTGTAAACAAACTGGGATCGCTTAATTAATTCTATTTTAATCTGGTCGTGTGTTATTTATATTTGAAAAATGTATTTACACACATTGAAAAGAATGTATATACAATTTTAATGTACACATTTATTTACATTAGTGGAATAATTTATACAAAAACAATACAGGCATGAATACAGTGTCTTCACCACTTTTAATATGAATCCTTTCGTTTAGTGTCAAAGATACTGAATTAAATTTTTGTTGCAGACCATTCAATGTTTAATCTCACCAATATAATCATCATATTTCCGACTTCGTTTAACAGTATCATTTTATCGCCATATATTTATCACACGTTTGAGAAATGATAAAAACTTATTAGCGACAGTCCTTCAAAGGTCAACGACATTTGACTATTGTCTTACAATAGTATTTTAAGGTTAAACTCACAATACAAATGTTAAATTGAGAATTAATATAAGGCTTTTATACTCATCACACAAGGATCCTACATAACATTTTCGTCTATTATTCGAGAGCTATAACCCTTATTTTTAAACTCCTAATGGCTTTATAATCACTGAAGGTGTTATTGCCAAAAAAAAAACTCAAGGGAAGTTTCACTCAATTGATTCGTGTGTGAACTTGCAGGCTTGACCAAACAAAAATTGTCGTTGTACGATATATACTTAACAAACTCGTTCCTTCAAAATACTTCCAATGTCGATTATGAACGTTACAAAGTAAAATTTCTTCTACAGTTGTCGGGATACCACTTCATGAAGTAGCCTTTGCATATACAATAAATATATGGTAATAATTTTACTTTAGTGATAATAACAAATTTTTTTAATTTTTTACAACTAAAATATGTTGATAAGTCATAATTTTCTATAACATTATTCTACGATAGATACAATTTATACAAAACAAGTTTTGGTATAGATGTTAGAAATGAATAAAAGATCTGAATTATTAGAAATAGTAACCGTTTAGGCGACAATTAGTCAGCGATTTATTTCATTGTCTAATTGCAATGAATTTCATACACGTATCGCAAGAGTAGAAACTGTGAATAATTTATAATAAGGCTGTTTTAAATATGCACGCAGTCTGAACTAAGTCGTTGTACATATATTAATAATATATAAACAATAATATTATTGTACATATTTATTTAGTAGTAATGTTACGTTAATTTATTTAGCTAATAATACAAGGGGATATTTGAAAATCGGATAATTTTGTCAACATTATAACTATGAATTTTGCTGTAATTTTAAAAATATGGTCACAAATTTATTTTGTTTACTCTAATACTACATAGCATTTGTATGCCTGTGTTATAGACACATTTGCACGTTTAGTATCGTCAGCTGCGCACGATTTCTTTCGTATTGTCTCAGGTTCTATGAACAATGCATAACTTAGAACCCATTCGTTTCAAGTTATGTTTATTACTTTCAAACATTATGACCTGTAGTAATAATTTTTTTAATAATCTATGTATGTCTATAATATATAAAGGCACATTAAGGGGCTCCAATAACAGAGTTGCGAAGAGTTAGTCATTATGGCGGTACAATATTTCCATATTTAATGTTATATGTAGATCAGTAACCACAAGAATATAATTTCGTATTATAGGATTTCACTAATATCTTAGTAGTTAGGATATCTCTAACAATTTATAAATTGGGACGTATCTTTAGAATAAGAAAAGAAAATTGATGTATTTATTTATACGATGACTTGTAAAATACGCGGTAAAAAAGTAATGTGCGTATGACAATACATCTGTACGTAACTCGGTTGCGATGCGGTCAGCCGCGCCATCGCCCGTGCGCTACGTGTTCGGAATTCAAACTGATTCATCGGGATTCTAAAATGGCCGACTGTCAACTTGTTCCCGCCATTGATTTTATTACAGTGACTGGAAAATTAACATGAGATTTCAATACAGTTAATGTTACATAATCTAACTTGATAACATGTTTGTACATGTAATAATTATTGAGCGACAATAGTTCCTCAAAATCATTGCAAATTAAAGTTATCTTTTATTTAAGATCGTTGATTTATTTCAAAAATAGATAACACCGTTCACTTTATGAAGATATATTTTACTTTATATTAAGTTTGTATAAGAATACATACAAATTGTTCATTGATATAAGAGCATATTATTCCATGAGACATTCATGAGTCACTTAGTTATTGTCATGTCGGGATTATTTCTATGCATAACATTACCTAATTTGATATCCTTCTTAGTACGGTTAGTACACTTCGATAGGGGTACAAAGAAACCAAAAGCAACATTATTAGTTAAAAAGATCTCACAATGGAATTTTATCTGTGGAAAATATTTCAATTATTAATTTTTGTCAATGGAAGGAACTATTTTTTTTTTGTCGGCAATAGGTTATTTTATTACAATAAATATTTATTAAATGATGATGATGCGGAATGCAGAATACTTTGACTCTTGTAAGTATAACTGCCGGAATAAGAGGATGGGGGCTAGGCGGATTTAAAAAAAAATTACACAATGCAAGCTGTTAACCACTGCACCAAGGAAGCAGGAGTAATAAATATAATAAGTTAAATAGTGGTGCTGATAAAGTTTAGTAGTATAGCCGGTAAGAGTTATTTCGAAAAGTAAAAAAAAATATTTAGCTGTAAAGTTAATTGTTTTCTGGATGTACTTTTTGCATATGAAACGGACAAATCGGGGGCAGTTTATAAATGTAAATTAATTGACTTTAAAAAGTATTACTTAATTGCTTAAGTAATAAATGAGTTTAGACTTAGTCTTGAAATATTTGATTTTTCCATCTGATACGTGTACGAATAAATAGTTCACCAATGCTCCCTGCATTCTCCACGCTACATAGAGAAAAAAGTAAAAAAAAAATCTTAATATAGTTTAAATCTAATTACGAACTGCAAGCTACTCTATGCTTTATGCTTTCAATTAAATAAAAAAGGTAAATAGCTGCATTAAATCATCGTTGGAGCTCAACAAGCGTTTGCAACCAGCACGGGTAAGCGGGCAAGCAGGTGATCTTTACCACTCCATTTACCGCGCATTCCTTTGAACATAGATAATTAACAAGATCTCTAGTAATAACTGAAAACATTACACAACGCATTTCTTCAGAATATTTAATCAGACTTATATGTAGTTGTATTAATAGAAAATCTTAACAAATGATGCATGTTACAAATAAATTTACACATTAATATATATCATATAATTTGATATGTTCAAAGTAAAACAATTCAAGTTTATAAACACAGTACATTTTTTTAGATGTTAATGATACAATCGAAAGATACACTAGGCACAAATATTAAGATATGTTGTTCTTGATTTTTCAACTTGGCCAATAAAAATATTGCATCTCGGTGCAATGAAAACAGTTTCTTTTTTCGCTCGATTTATTTTTATAAAAAAAATAATTTGAACTAGTAAAGTCATTAATAAAAAAACTGTGCAAATATAATTCTTTTGCTATTCTTTTTTAATAATTTATTTATTGAAAACAAATAATCAATCGCCGCATACACTTGTTTTTTCTTATCCTATCTTAATTTAGTTAGTGGTTCAAATATTTGAACAAATAAATATTTCTTATTTATAGTCAATTGAAATTCTGCTCAAATATATGGTGTACGACATTCCAAATCTCCTCACATAGCTTGGCAAAAAATTTAAATGTAAAAGTTGTAAGCACGACTACGGTTAAGACAATTTCTAAACCGATTTAATTTCGGAGGTAAATAGGGAAAAGGTTATTAATCTAAAATTGAAGGATTAAACTTCTGAAGACCTTTATAAATCCACACTATAAGTTATTAAAAAAATCAGATAAGACGAGGCCATAGTAACTTGTTACGTTAATTAATCTTTCCTTTACCAGTAAAAACTGTAAAGTAAAATTGCTCTAAAAAATTAAAAAAAAAAAACGGAAGTTTCGGACAAAACTCAAATTAGTGAATTTTTCAATGAATGTTGTTATGTAAAAATTATGCGTCCCGTATATTTAGTTTTAAACTCAATTAGAATTGTTATTTGTATATTTAATACGAAATTTATCAGCAGTCTGTTATATACAGCAAACTTTTGTTCACGAAGTTTCTCGATATAACATACATTATCTTAATAATCGACACGTATCTTTGTTTTTGACAGCTGCCTCCTGTTCGTCTTCAATGATTACGAAAAATAATTTGAATAGGGAACAGGTACTAGCTGAATCTACTTGATATCAAAAGATGACATTTACACACACATACATGGACAGTTCAGAGATGTTCAATGATAAGACTTTCAAATCGTTATCTTAGATTTACGCATGATTTGACACCAAATAATTTTAATAAAAATATGCTTTAATAATTTTTATAATTATTTTAACATATTTTTTATCGGTTACCGGCAAACACTTTACCTCGAATTCATCTTATGTTAAGTGACAATAAGGCCGTTGATGATGAAGCGGGCTCGCCCAGAATACTTTTAGCTCTCACGCATAAGACTGCCGGAACACAGAGATGCTATTATAGAGGCACAATGACATTGAGAATTTAAACTAGTCAGTCAGGGTTCGGCAAATCCTACCACTATTCAGACTACTATTGCTATGGCCCGAATCGAATCCGGGACTCTCCGCTTTACAAGGCAAGCGTTAAAATATTACGCCACGGAAGCAAAAGAATTAATGTAACAACATATACAGTTTAATACTTTTTTTTATTAACATTAACGTGCTAGAAGCGTTATCAAAGAAATCGTGTTAATAGCATTCTACATGTAAGCTGCAGAAATATAATATAGCGGTTGTACAAATAACACCATACCTGGATCAATGTTAGAAAGCAAATAAAGTAGGCAACCGATGCGATCGAGGGAAAAACTTATCGAGTAGTTTAATGTAGGTAAAAGTCGTTATCTTTTACTCTTGCGCTGATAGCAATAAAACTGTAAACCGTTGGTAATGAAACTTGCTTTATATTTCATTTGACAATTCATTTTTTTATCAACAACGGGGGACAAATTTTTGGATTTAGAATGATTGATAGGACATCACAGTGTTAAGTATCAAGAAGGCCGAAAATGATCGCTGATGAGCCATTATCTTCATGAGTATTTTTTTTGTCAGTTACTAATATTCCTTGGACTTGGATTCCGGGACATTTTTTAGCTTATGATATTTTTGTTTATCTTTTTATTTAATAAATTTATTTTGCGACTACTTTCTATCTTTACGTGCTTTATTTATTTCAAAATTTTTTTATTTAACAATTTACGGCCAATTTTTCAAGGATTTAATTTTCTATTATTGCTGTTTTCCAAAAAAAAAATGGATAAAGAAATGTTGCTAGAAATTGTATTAAAGTAATAAAAAACTAAAATGTATTTTAGTATACAAAACTTTTTAGTAAACGTTATTCTGGTAATATGACAGGGCCCGTATATCTAGTATTAATAATATTTAACGTTTTTTTTTTATTTTAAACATGATTACGGCATAATGGGCGGATTAAATGCTCATATTAATTTAAAAATATATATATTTTTCCAAAGATGTCTGGTAGTTCGGTTTCAAGTTTAGCGTTAAGTTATTTCATTACTCACTATATTAACGTAATGTTAGTAGCTTAATGTGTTCACGTGCGAAAGGTGTGCGATTACGTTTCCGTAATAGGAGAGTGGAGAACAAAGAACATTCCTTCAATAGTAACCTGGGAATATATCAGTATACTTATTCATGTGGTACAATTTATTTGTAGGTCAATTTTTATTGAAAGGAAGAGAGGGACGGAAGAGCAATTAATAATGTTTAAGTGATTACACTGCCAACGCTTGATGCATGTTTCTTTAATAGACAATTTAAAGACGGAACGACCGACATTCTTGTAATCGATTGGAAAACAATCCTTCCAACAAATTGTTTCATTGCGTTTTTAAAGTTTTGGTGGCGTAATATAAGCTCAGAGATTAGAATCTAAACTTATTTTCACGGCAGTAAATTCTAAATCAAAAAGTGTTAACAATCTTAACACTCGGCAAATGGTATGATTTAAAAAGTAAAAATCAATTAAAAAAATTAAAACAACGCCTATTTAAACAATATTTTTAGTTCTAATACTAAGAACACATAAACTATAATTATTCAATATATTTTAAAAACTGTCCTACCAAAACATACGGTTAATATTTAAAAAAAATAATATTAGACTTCATCATCAGTTACCATCATCTTGGATCTTGGTCAAGCCCTAATCTAGGATATTTAAAAAAAACATTCAATTTGTTTCATAAATAGTAAATTCGATGAAAACAAATTGGAGGCATTTAAGATGAAAAAACATTAAAGTTAATCGTTGTTCCATATTAAGTACGTTGTAAACAATTCATCTTGAATTTTCCATTTTACTAATGCCTAATGCGGGAAGAAGTCACAATATATAGCAGCTGTTGCATTCCTGTTAAGACGTTTAACCGCCTCAGTAACCTATTCGCACACAGAGAAAAATGTCAAGCGGCAGTCTCGCGAGCCTTCTATGCGCGTCGAAACATCTGCCACTGAAAGAAATAACTGTGAAGCTAAGCTGCGAAATGCAGCTGCGACGTTGTCGTTACGCTAAATGTCAAAGCATTTAACCAATTTATTGCCAAGGTCAATCCATATACTTGTTAAGCTTTTAAGGTGTAACGAGAAATTGTTTCTGTTACAAAACAGACTAAATATTATTTTTGTTTTATTTTTTTTTATCGTCCTTATGAAATTATGAGAAATATCCAAAGTTTTTACACGTATTCTTTAACTAATAAAAAGCTAAAAAATCGTAGTGAAATTGTAGAGATGTTTCACAACGAGTACTATTGACAGCAGTTTTTTGTTTATTACTTTTTCATTTTCTTTAAGAACTAACGTTAAACGCATTCTATACATTGGTGTATTCGGATGCATCGTTTTTTCTTTCCATTTTGTTCGTTGACCTCTAAAGATAAACGTTGACACGTGCGGCGCTTGCGTAGCTAATTTTTTTTTTTTTAATTCACGCTTCGTTTGTCGACCATATGCCACAACGCGTGGCAGTCCAATTGACAAGTATGTACGACACCAAGTGCATGTTTCAAGAAATATTACGCCGCATACGTTGAACATAGAGTTTATCTTAGTAATGGAATCAACATAACGGACAAAGGGAGTACTTCTAATATATGAACTAAACGATTCCAACACTAATTAATGAAAATAATTGCAGCCAATGGGCGGCACACTTTATAATGTCATCTAAAAGCCGCCATAACAGCATTAATGTGTTGGAGTCAAACACGTGAGAGTCAGAGTATTTCGGGCGAGCACACTTCACCTTTTACTTCTTCAGTTTTCTTTAAAATCGTGTGAAATTAAATAATGTTAACCCATAATATTAATTGATAATAAAACAAAAGTGTATTTACTCAGCGATAAATGGAAATAATGAAATACGAATTTTTAACAAACATTAATTATAGTTTTCAGAATCAATCTCTTTTGTGAATTCGATTGAACGGGATAAAATTTATCAAAATATCACAAGGTTCCGTAGAAAGTAACACGTTCAAAACTAAATAATCTTTCTTACTAGACTTAACAACCAAAAGAAAGTACCGTCAGCATCTTGTGCTTAAAAAATGAGACTATTGATATCCTTTTAAAGCTTTGATCATATTACGTATAAAAAATGCGTACATATCCGCTATGTACATATAAAAAAGCACTGCCAAATGAGGGAATATATTAGGCATACGCTATGCACTCTCGGAGTAGGTAAAAATTACCGATGACATACACTGCACGTCAGAATAGCGTAAGAGGTTAAGAACCCTCTCCATGTTAGGAAGAGTTTTTCATGATTATAAACTAACACTAGTATTGATGGTATTGACGCGTCATCTCTAGTTACGCAACAGAGGAAACTTTCACTCGTCTTTTACATTCCATTAGAGGCGGATGTCCCTAGTGTCGAGTGTCGGAGTTAACGAAAAACGATACATTATCGTCTAGTATGGACAGATGTTACTGAACCGGTAAGCTTCGGGCGTACGTTTGGGGCATGGTTTTCTAAGGGGGAGAGGTGTCTGGAACAGTTATACAGTATGATTTTCTTTTTCCAAAATATCGCTATATTTTTTTTAATTTTACAAACAATATGGTTTTAATCGAAAATCACGTTAAATTAAACGTCGTTTCTTTAACACTGTATTACTATACAATATATTAATATTGTTATAAACCATCTAATTATTTGTGCATAAATATATGTATTGAAATGAACTTATCTAACATCATAAGCAAAATAAATTCTAATTACTCAGTGCCCATCGTGTCATTTCTTTCATTACCATTAACGTTGGTAACTTTGCAATCAGTTGATAAGTTTAAATCGGATTCAAGTAAATGTATTTTTTTCAATTCACATATCTAGATATTAAAGTTATATATTTTCTCTTATTACTACTACATTTGTCACCAAATGCTGACGAAATGCTAGTTCAAAACGTGATCCTACAAGCACTATTGTTTATTACGTGATAAATGACGTCCGAATTAACATAGGTGACAAATGTTTTGCATAATGTGTAACTGAATTCCATCGATTCTTATGCTAATTAACATCTTGCAGCTGCCACTGTATTTATTCAAGTGTTTACTGTTTACACAAACGAAAGACTTTTATTATCCTTCATATAAAACATTTTATTATATATTATTTAATCGAATCAACCTATGATTGTTAATCAATCGAAATCAGGAATTCTTCACTTTATACATATATATCTGGAAGGCGGAACATATGATCTGTTTTTAGTTTGTACTTTAAAATCTAATAAGAAAACTTTGATTCCTCCTTTATTTCCTCACTTACTGCCGATTCCTATCACACGTTTTTACTATATATACATATACATACATATCGAGTGTATATCGGCAGGCAGAATATTTGCGACTCCCCGAGCTTTGCGGCTGTTAATGAGCGACGGTGATCGCTTTCCACCAGGTGATCTCTCGCTCGTTTGCCTACTCTTCCTACAACAAAAAAGACATTTATCGCTTCGTTGTCGATATTACTCGCACTAGGACTAAGTGCTTTGCTTTATCCTTCATGGTGCAAACAGGAAAGGATTGAAATAGTTTGCCGACGTCATTGTTTTCGTCCAGATATAACCCAGTGGTGTTCAAGAGAATAGACAAAAGGTTTCTTTTAGATTAATGCGAGCTATTACATCTTCTCTATCAGGTAATTATAGTGTTCAGACGGTAGAATAGTTAATGTAATTATAAATAATAACTGCATATCAAATTAAAGTTAAATCTTCAATAACTTCAGTTAATATGAATGAAAATTAATTTTGTAAAAGTTAGTAAATATATGTAAATATGTGGTAAAAATAGTGTTACAGACATTATTAAAATTATTAAATTAAATGAATAATAATAATAAAAATTATTTCTTTAATAAATAACTTTGTACCACAAGCATGCTATTATAAAATCACCCTGTGTACAGTTGGTATTGCACAACAATTATACCAAAGTGAGTTCAGTGGCGCTAAACCGGTGAGCCCTTATCGCGGGGTCGGTACTACGCGGGACTTTGTAACACCTGGCCGTAATCATAGAGATCCAATCACTACAAGGATGGCACGCGTCACCATCATGGGAATCCTAACGGTTTTTCTGAAGAAAAAAAAAGTTTTATCGCTTTTTTATTTGTTATATTGTTTGTAATTATAATTGGAAATGTAAATATAATTGTAAAACAGTTCTATTTTTTTTTAATTCGAAATAATAGTACAGTTCCAATAGTGTCAGATATATCCGATTGAAATAAAAAATGTAAAGAAAAAAATTGCCAATAGATAAATTTATGCAGTGGTCTACTGTGAAGTATTTTTTTATTGGTTGTGGGCTAACACTTGGCCTCGATTTCACCTAATGTTAAATGACGATGATGCTATAAATGGTGAAGCGTATTTGCCCAGAATACATCTGGCTCTCACATATATGACTGCCAGAACACAGCAATGCTGTTGACATATAGTATAGTTGAAATTTGTTTTCTTTAAATTACTAAAGAAGTGAATAAAGCTTTTTATCCCATGGTCGGTGATGTAATCACTGCACATATTATGATATATAGTTAATGATAAACTCTTAATATAACGTTCTAGTTAATATGTTACTCCCTAATTTGGTTAGCTTCAGCTGTATTCCAACCGAAAGAGAGTCGCTGTGGCGGTATTTACTAGACCAACAATGACGAAGTTGAAGTCATTGATAGGCTAAAAGCACGAAGACCGTAGACTATACAAGCCGCAAAACAATCATGAAGAAGGGAAACTAATGGCTTATTAAAGAAGAAGAAATACTATTTATTATAAGATTTATTAAATTTTCGCATATATTAAAAAATATACAAACATTATCATCTTTTGCCAGGTACTTTGTGTTTTTTCATTAAAATTCAAACTCATTATATCTTTATTAAATAGGATTTGTAAAATTACTTTTAACCATCATCCATTTACTAAAGTTGTCTATTTGTTGCGTGAAGTTATCGGCGGTAATAATTTTTATAACTCCGTTCGTATGTGCGTCTATCTTGATAGTTTCCTATCATTAATGAAAATAATAGATCACATTTTCTGTCTCAATATTGTTCATCATGTTTGACATGCCAAATCTAGTCGCTCTCGGAAAAGAGACCAGTGAAATTTCAACTGTATTCTCTGAGTAATTAAGAATATAATTGATATCGTTTTTCAAATTATTCTTAATTCTAAAAAAAAGTTACGCCGGTACCGTCTGACGTAACTTTGGAGCGAGGGACGCGTGGCGTACGGCCAAACCGAGCGTGGCGTATGGCAGACGGGCAGATGACACGCGCCCGTTATGCCAGGTGCACTCGGGCCGCGGTACGATGACGCGTTACCAATAACGATAATCATAGATTAATAACTACAATTTAATGACATAGATGCGAAACCCACAGATAAAATTTCAATTTAAGCCATAGCGAGCCGTTGCTCCTAATAATTTTTGCATGATAACGCTTAAGATGCCACGATACCGTTGGCGTTGAAAATTGTTATCTGCAGGTAAAACGTGCTCAGTGTCTGTACTGTTACGAATATTTTTTAAATAGGCAGCGACACAAAACTTGCGAACCGCTCAGAGTAAAATGTATGTTTTTACTTTTTTACTCGACGAGAAGGAATGGAGGTACTTAATTCAAAAAGAATTTTTTTGTATAATCACTTTAAAAAAAAAACTTACAATAATACAAAAACACTTACAATAACAAAAATCTATTTTCAATCTATTAATTTTGGTTTTAAGTTTGTGCGATTTTGATGATTTTTTTTCTATTACGGAATTATATTTATGTGCCACACACATTAAAATTTTTATTACATTATTAAATGCTACCACATCACAATAATCTTTGAAATTCCATTAAAGACTATCTATCCATAAAGAAAAAGACACGACTAAAAAATAGTTTTATATCAAGTATTTTAAATCCATGCAAGAGAAATGTTCGCGTAACTCATATAACTTTTATATCTTTACCGCAACAACCACATTTAATTAAAATCTGTTCCGATTTCTATTAATTCAATTTCTCTTTACTATGGCGACCACGAACGTAAAAAAATTACAAATTGCTTTTAAGCAATACATTCAATACTTATTAAGAAATTAATGTTGTAATATTTTATACATAAAAATTGTTATTTTAAAAATGACCCTAGCAAAAAAAAGACGAAATCGATCCTTAGAAGAAAAACGAGCATCGATTGTTACCAATGAAGCATATCCAAAAGTACCAGGCGCGCAGAAAGCAAAGGAAGCGGACAAGGGAAGGGCTCGGCTATCTCATACGAAGGTCAAAGACTTATTGCGTTTATAAAATATCTACACCGGTGTCAATATTAAAAAAAAAAGAAAGGAGTTTTATTTTCATGTAGTCTTAATACTTGACAAGTGCATGATAATTATTTATTATCAATTTTTTTCGCGGCTTTATTTCGTTGAAAGACAAGAGTTTACTAGGGTATTTTTTTTTGCAAAACGTGTAATTGTGAAATAAATTACAGCAGGAATTTAATTGCTATCTAATTATATAATTAATATAAACGACATGAACAACTGTTCAGAAATGTTAATGATCTCTGTTCACATCTCAAAAATTTTATTTTCCTTTTGTGGTATCTTGCCACCGTATGGCAATAAACATCTGTGCAACTGATATGATATCACGTTATAGGTTAGTAGTAGTAGTAAGTTTGTATTTGGGCATTAAATGTATTTTTTGCGGTATTTTAACAAAGTCAAAAAGAAGAAAGTTTGTTTCCATTTAGACACATTTCTTTTTTCGTATTTTTGTATATGTTGGAGGTGCAGCAAACAAAGCTGTTCAATTGATTAAGATGATAATTTATGTGTAAAATCCTTCCGAAAAGTGCCAAAATAAAAATGCTGATGACCTGATGGGTTCTTGGAGAATATTTATAATTATTACAAGATACATATTTATCGCCGTTGGTCGTGTTTTTCGTTGACCCGCATCCCCTATGACTACCACATTATACGCCTCTGAAGAACACCTTTCGATTCCTGAACAGCATACATTTTAATGACATCATCGAAAATATAATATTGTAAGTGATATCTACGAGTAAAACATTTTCTTATATTCAAGCACTCAAGCACTTCATTCTGCTTATTTACGAACTATAAATACTCAACAAATTAACTATATTCTGTTTTCTGGAAAATTCTGCAAAAAATATAATTTAAATTAAGATTACTATATACATATATTCTGTTCATCGTTAATAGAAGAAAATGTAAAGTCTACTATTAAGATAAAAAAAGAAATTATTTTTATATGCTTTCTGTACTTTTTATGTACTGCTTTTTGCGTCTTCTGACTATCATAGGGTTATCAATCGATTATCTAACTTAACCATTGCATAATAACATTAAATAAAAACAAATTATATGCACATTTAAACATTGTTCGTACATTACTGAGGCTTGCATATGAAAATGAAAAAAAAAAGAAAATGGTGCAACATTGATTACTATTACAAAAACAAAGATTTCTCATTCTAGATAATATTTGTTGGGTCAACTACAACTTAGTAATATTAACTAGTTAAGTGTTTTTACCACTATATCCGTCATTGGTAAATACTACGATCAACGAAAGAAACTTTTCTCAACAGTTTTGATTATTATATAGGGTTATATAAAATGTGTTACAATAAGTTACATGATTTAATATTTATTGTAGTGAGTTGTACAAACGTTAGGACGTTATTTTATGTAATTAAAATAAAATAAAAAAATATATAAATTAGCACGACGCAATCTAACAATTATTAGATAAATATATTTCATCGTAGTCGTGCAACTGTCACGTTGCACAATAAACAAATTGAAGGTTATCCGTGATCCTCGATAACCGTCAGTTCTCACAACCGTGGTAATGACTAATGATCACCTGCCCGCTTATTAGGACAAAGCCGCGGTGGTACATCAACACGGGTCAAGTTGTGCTAAATGCCTTAATAGCACCAAGCGGTGCCGCTAATTCGTCGTCAATGAGTAGATATAAGCGGCAGCGGAGTGCCACTGTGTTGTGTCTGTGTTTAGTGCGTTAATCTGTTAACGGTGGAGTTTCTTTTTAAAACATCATTCATCGGATACTAATTTCTTTATTTTCTTTAATAATCATCGTGCTCGGCGAAAATTTGCGATGATATATGGGTAAAAAAACACCTTCGATACATCGATATTTCTTTTCACGACCTATGCGTATTCTACCGTGTCAATGTAAATAACAATACACCAGAATCCCGTACCTATAAATTTGTGTAAAATTTACACTAAAAACATTTTTTTTTATTGTGTATTTTATTTGTTCGATGAAACGAAAAGAATGTCACTGAATCTCTGATTGTCTGTAAATATTGTTAAATACACTGATTAAGATATCCACAACATCCGGCACGGTATCACATAAAAACAATTATAATAATTCAACGGATGACTAACTTAAACAAATAGCCTTTTAGTTGTAACGTGTTAACTATGCGTATCGAACGCATTGACTCATACAGCACCGCAAATCTATCTGACCGACTTCACTGCTCTAAGCTTGATAAGTTCATTATTCTAGTTCTACTCTAGGAAAGAAACTACGTAGCCGGATACGATTTTTGTATTGAATATTAATTCATTGTGATTATTAAACTCTTATATATAAAAGGAAAATAATTATTATTCACTTAGTGAATTCTGCAGAAGTTGTAAGGATTGTTGTTATAGAAATTATGCATAATGGTTGATGTAGTACTGTCATATACCTACCTCAAGATAGATTGACTATCTGGTGAAGATTGCGGGAAACCGCTGCATGAGGGTATCACAGAACTAATCATGGAACTAGACCCTTGAGTACCCAACAGCCAGGTCCTTATGTCTGATGTTGTCATTTTGATATTACAAATAGACGGATCGTTTTAATTTATTTACATCAGTAATTATTTTATAACAATCTTAATAATTTTCAAAAACTTTAACCTTTTTAAAAACGTATCCACAAAACGCATAAATAGTGTTGGTTCATATCGAAAACAATGATAGTTGACTCGTAAAGCGAAGCAGGGGGAGATGAAATCAGTGCCGATTCACGGAGCCTGGCCGAGTGCCCCTATACTCTTACAATAGATCTGCAACGGTTTTTAACATCTGCTTCAAGTAAAACGTGATAATAATACTTACTAGTTACCAATGACGTCGTCATATTTGTTAAAGTAATAATTTGTTTCCAATAATGCATATTAGTATTGAAAATTGTAATGTTTTGTCACCATTTCTAAGATTAACATTTTAAGATCAATTAAAATAAAAATGTTTTAATAATCATTATGCATTTGCAAAATAAAATAAATAAGTATGTAGATATTTTTTTAATTATTACAGTTATCAGTATATTATGTATCATTGTAGATCACAATGCGGGTACCCACCTGTTGGTACAAAAGTAATTTGTATGTGTAAAAACAAAACAATAAGTAAACAATTCGACCTCTGAGTACAATACAATCGTCACGCTCAGGCGGTCGCACCTCCTAATCTCTGTAATGACCCAAAGCATTACGTCATTTGGATACCGATCATTAACACCGTCGCTTTACAGATATTCTCACGAATAATTTACTTATCAACGTATTCTTTTCCTTGCAGGATGTCGAATTTTCAACGTACACGTAGCAAAGTTTGGTGGGGGGATTCGCCGCCAAACATGGGTAGCTCCGTAACACCCCAACCATTATGGAATCAAAACAATAGAAAGGAAGATCAAGACTGGGAGCCACAATTGCCGCATTGGATAGCTAACCAACCGGAGAAAAGGAACAATAGCACCGATAATATTGCAGAGCCCAACAATGTGCCAATTAACCGGTGGCCTCTTCGCCACGGCAGCCCGGGAAGCCACAAGAGCCAAGACTCGGGCTTCTCGGACTCTGATAGTTCCCCACCCGTTTCACAGTACTATCCTACGGTAGATAACAGTGAGTCTACAAATAAATCATCCAGCAGCAGTGACTCAAATAATAATCAAAATGTCACTGTGAAACAGGCGGTCAATTTACAAAATAATTCACAAGCCGGAGACGTTGTTGACAATGCAAAGTTGTCGAACAATATATGCAACGAAACACCACCAACTCCAAAGCCGCGACTACGGAGTAGCAGCGTCATACAAACCCCATATGACTTGCAAAAATACTACGAAGTACACACCGACGAAGAACATATGGAGCTCTTAAGGGATAATGATAACAAAGACACTGATGCGAAATATCCATGTCCAGGAAACTTAAATAACAACTCATATGAAAAAGAAAATTGTAAGAAGATTAACGACAAAACGATAACCCTTAATAGTATCAATAAATCTCAAAATAAGCCATTGAATTCCGTAAAGCCCATTCCTAGCAAACGTACAATCCTTAAAGATACCAAAGATGTACCAGATAATAATTTAAAAATAATAAGTCCTTCAAAAAAGTATCCAGTGAAGAAAACATTTGTTTCAAGTACAGACAGTGACAATTCCAAAATAATTAAAGTCGCTAAAGTCAAAGATTTGGAAACTAGCAAGAACAGATCAGATGACAGTCTTGAATACATCAAGCTGTCACATGATAATGAAATAGCAGTAAATAACCAACCAAGAGTTCGCACACCTATCGCTAATGTCTCTTACGTCCCAACTGAAAGAATTACACCATCGAAATCCGAATATAGGAGAAGTATATCAAACGAGGAGAACAATCCTATATGTACTACACCTAAATTTCAAAGGAATAGACTAAACCAGTCATTAAACTTTGAAGCACAGAGACTTGATCAGCAAATATTGGATATACAAGAAGGTTATCACTCACTAGATCATATAGATGAAGACGAATTGCTTAAAGACAAAATTCAATATTCAGAACCAATTCACAAACCTACAAAAGCATTGTTAGGTAAAAATATAATGGACAGCCTACATTTAAAACCCGCTAAGAAAGTAGGTCCAAAAGCCAAACAGAGGTTGGGAAAGACAGAAAAAACAAAGGATTTATTCCGAATATTTCCCGTTAAAAAAGGGAAGCCAGATATAGTGGATAGTCACGCAGGAGGAGTTATGGACGGAAGTAGAGTTCCTGCTCTTGGTCTACCGAGATCAACAGAACAAAACTCTTGGGTAATCGTCGGTTATCCAGAACAAGAAGTTTTAATACCGCATTATAATGAAAGGTTAGTTGCTACTGAAAGCGATATCAACCTAAAATCAAAAGACAGTGCTGTAGATGACATTAACTACGTGAAAACACGAAGGGTTACACCTCCGCCTCAGTTCAGGGATAAACAGAAGACCCTGTACGAAACCGTTTCGAAATCAGATAAAGACTTGACTCACGACTCCAAAAGGGAGAAATTAAAAGATGACATTAACTTCGCTGACGTGCAATTGAACTTCGCCTGTACTTCGACACCAAAAATGTTAACTCCACAAGAGCTTGTAGATAGTCCCCAGATTCCAAAGAGTAGTAAGAAAAATTGTAGAGTTAATCTAATTGGCGATTTTAATGGCGGGTAAGGATAAAATTGTTTTTAATGTTTCAAGTTTAGTTCTAAAATATATCAAATATCTATTTAAAGATCCCTTTTTTTTAGCTTACATTTAAACAATCAAAACGGGATACTGTATAGAGAAAGGAGCATAGATCAAACTACACTAGAGAGGCTATGCGACAGAAAACCTGAACCTGTACAATACTGGCTCTGCGATCTTGTCGGCTCCAGTGAGAATGAGTGTATGACTACACTACAGAGCAAACCCCTGGGTACCGAAATGAAGGCTTTGGTATCAGCCAGCTCCGCTACAATCACCGGGAATATAAAGAAAGTGCAAACCCACGGCCAAATCATAGTGCATCAGTATAGTGATGTTATACGGTATGTAACTGATTTCCATATTTTAATTATCTGTGTTCTATGTAAAAATTGAAATTTAGAACAGACTTAATCTCTAACCTTACAATAAGTAAAAATTTCGTTAACAATCGATAATATTGAATTCAAGAGTAAGTTTCGCATATTTGCATATCTCGTCTAAAAAATAATAACAATTACTCTTTCACAATCATTAGACACAATGAGTTTATAAATAATTTCATATACGATTATATTATTTATAAACTTAGTACATTTAAAAATAGATGAATAGGGAATGCCGAACTTCAGCAACAATTTCAAATTACAGACAAATAGAATCAAAGGCGACGAGCGAGGACCAGATCTGTTTGTTGGTGGCGAATATCAATGAGTTTGTACTGGCTCACAGCATAACGTTGAACACGAAGCCACCGGGTGAGACGCCGGAGAGGTGGGACAAGATCAAAATGTCATTGCAGCTGTATCTACAGAAACTGGTCGATATCGGGGAGGATGTGAAATTAGAATTGAATGAGAGCAACCCGGAATGGAATATTGTGCTAAAGCACTTAGATACCCTGATAGGAATCTTCTTTGAGACGACGAAAGCTGTTTTGGTTCAACAAATGAAGGTATTGAATTGATCATAATCTATTTAAATCACAAAATGTAAACAGTCACAAATCGACTATTACTTCGCTAAATCTGAATATATCGCTACATTGAGATAAAATGGAATTTACGCTATATAGAAATTTAAAAATCAAAAAGATACAAATTTCACTAGAAATTATTTTCAATAACTTTAATATCAGCCACTTCTATTTCCAATTTTAAATTTCTTTTAATTATTCGATAACAGTTAAAAGAATGCCCTTTAGTTGCTTGTTTGGATCTTCTTAGGAGAGTTTACGTTTTTGGAAACGGCATTAGAATCGATTAACCATTCAAAAGCTGTGAAGCCTAGCTGTGAAGGTTTAATTGGATAAAGAATATTTTTCATTTGAGTTTTTACGAGACCGCCATAGAGGTATAAATAACAATCTCTAACAAAAAACATTGTAGATTAGTCTACTTGGCTAGTTATACATAGTCTTATATATGTACAAACATTAGGAGCAAAAAAGGTACGCGTTTTATTATGAACTATTGGCGTTGATTAAAGAGCTTCAAAAAACCCTCGGTAAGGCCTAGAAAACTGTGACGGAAACAAAAAAATATATAAAATGGATGTCGTGTGACATAAATTAGTTGTCACTTTAAATATGTTAATGTTGTGTTATGCGTGACTACATATCCTGTGTGAATAGTTTAGAAAGTGGAAAATGTACATTATGGCCCTCAGTGACATGAATTACAGATAGCAATTTTATACCTGGTCATAAACTATAATGTAACCCATAACTATTATATCATTTGTTGCATACATAAACAGAAAAATATAACAATAGATTTACGGACATAATTTTGCATTATTGTACTTAAATTTAGTGTTTTACGAATAAAAGTATAAAGCAATGTTGCCAGAAATAGAAAATAAAACGTTGAATGCGTATTGGTATACCATATATAGAATTTTTAATGCAATCCATCAAAATAATGGGTCACGTAAATCTAGTGTTAATATTTACAAATCAATATTCGATAACATTTTTTTTTGTACTAATTATATATAACTTTCAGACCCTCGTCTCAATCATCGAAGAACCGCCATCGGATATGATACTCAAAAGCACGTTGACCTCGATCGGCCATCTTGCGATGTTGAGTGAAAACACGGAGAGTTCACTGCACGAGAAATGTAGTAAAATAATGAAGAGCATCACTGAGCTACCATTCGTGGACTGCGGTGTCCCTAGGGCTCTACTGACGGCCATTATTGAAAGCAATAAGAGTTCCATCAAGGCGCTGTCACTGCGAGCGCTCGCGACTGTCTGCGTTACAGCAGAAGCGGTGAAACAATTTGAAGAGGTAAGTGTACACTTATTAACTGATACCCACTAGCTTCACAGAGAATTAAAAAAAATATTGACACATCCCATAAACAAGTCAGTAGAGCTGTAAATCTGGTAATTAAACTAGTATACATTTAATATTCTGTCTTTTTAATTGAATAATATATAAAATAAGAAATAAACAAAAAGTAAAAATGTGCTAATCTATTGTATTTTTTTTTTTGGTGGGAATCACGACAAAAACAAAAACAGATGTAAAATAATCCATGTATTTTCAAACATAAATAGCCATAAAAAGTTTACAAATTATTCCGCACATGTAAATGCAAACAATTACGTAATTCTGGTGTCATTGGCAAACAAAATAGTATTCTCTTTTTATATATATATATATTTATCTCGATATGTGTATCAGTACATTGGTCATATAAGTTAAAATAATATAACTACATTAAAAATAAAATTAATCCTTAATTTAATAATTATTTTCATAGAATTATATTACATTTGTAATTTTCATTTTAGGGCGGTGGTATAGAGATCCTATCGGACATTTTATCGGACCGCTCGAACCCGGAACCTCAGATGCGCGAAGCCATTACCGTTCTCACGCAAATAACAGCGCCGTGGCTGAGAGGGCATTACGACCTCACTCAGCTACACTTGTATCTGAACGCTATTATCGATAACATTACAGGTAAGTTTTTACTTACTTAAAAAAAAAGAACAATCAATTTTTTCTCGACATATAGTCCAAGGATTTTATACATGAATAGCTAAATATTGAAAAGAATGAATGAACTGAAACCTTTAAGCGACATCTAGTCATACTTTCACAACACGCATTTTGTTATCAATCCGCGCCATCTATGTTTTATTTATTTACTCGGTGTTTTAATCATAACGTAAAACAAACAAGCGAACTTATTCGTAGTCAAATTTGTATTAATTACGATTAATAAAATATATTATAATGTTATTACAATTAAAAGATTATAATTGTATTTGGTACGTAAAATAAACATTTTCATTTAAAATAAATTGCAATAATAAGTCTCCATATAGTCGTCGCCTCTATCGAGAATTAAGCCTATTGACGATATGAGTCGCCTTTTGAGTGAAAACGATTAATTTTATTAATCATTTGCGGTCAGTGTCTCCGTAACGGGTACATTTGTCATACACGAGGAAAAACAGCGAAACCTCTTTTCTCACTTTAAATATTTTTAAGTATTTAAACTTTCGTCTAGACGACAGGACAAATATATTTCAAACTTTTAATCATCACCTGTGTCGTCGGCCCCTCGTGAAATAGGTCGCACGCTGTGTCTTGCAAGTGCATCTATCATAAGAAATATTGCTGACCGCAAAGGGTTAAAATATTATTTTTAATAATATTAACGCCTCGTTTATTATTGACCCTCAGCACTCTCGGGCTTCGGGGCAAAGCCTTTAAAGATTTGTTTATAAACTCGTCGATTCCGCTCTGGAGCCCTCAAGTGCAGTGTTAATAGTGTTTTCTAATATCAATAATCTTCTTTACAGTTATACTTTCACGTACCGAATGCTGCCAGCTTCTGCTGCTCTGCACAGCTTGCCTCGTCAACCTTGTGCGGGAGTTGGAGCTAGAGAGAAAAGCGGAGGAGGGTGGCAGGTCCGACATCGTGGAGATGATCACGCGCCATCGCACGGTTGAGAAACTATTGGACGCCGTGAAGAAAAGAGGACCAAACATTTCTGTGTTCTTGCAAGTTCGTATTCATTAACTCACTCAAGCAATTTTTTGCTGCGCAACAGAGAAATATGAGTAATAGGCGTTTGATACCGCAATGGAAACAAGAGCGAGATATTCGTATTCGGCTAGGTTCGGTTTTATAAAGCCTTACTTTATTTGTCTATCGCAATCGGTGTGACAAAGACAATGCAATGCAAATACGAAACCAGCCTATCTTTGCTGTAAGTCATACTTTTCTGCTCGTTCAAATGTCGAGAGACTGTAATGATGCTTTGTCATTTTCTCCTGTCCCTGTACAAATATTTTTAATATCCGCTATACTGCGGACATTCATAATTAAAATCTCGCCGACCACTAATAGGATTTTTTACGTGTCAAATGGATTTATAAAAAAAATATAATCTAAGAACACAAAATATGTTTCGATGCGTCTTAAAACATAACATGTTGAATGAGTATACATTTTAGGTGGGTTTAAAATAATTCTAAATAAGATATCCGTTGTCAGGAACAGACCGCGTCACTGATTGCGTCCCTGTCGCGCGTGGCACGCTGCGTGCTGCCTCTTTCGCGGCTGTCCGCTGCGAGCGCGGCGCTGGTGTGGTTCGCGCGCGCGCCGCCCGCATTAGCGCCGCGTGTGCCCGAGCAGCGCGCGCAAGCGCGCCTGCACTGCCACGCCGCGGAAGCGTTAGCCAGGTGACTAGTTTTTTTTACAAGTAGCTTCTTAACGCGCTCGCGGGCGAATGAAGAGATATCTCGTTATTACTATTTCGTAGTAGAGGGGGTCGTTGACGAGATATATCGTTTAGCATAGTCTGTCGTTGGGGACACAGTTGACGATATACACGTGATTGCTAGCGATATTAGATCGAAATATTTATTGCTTTTTACTAAATATCACGAATTGATAACGTTAATTTGTAAAAATATACTAATTAGGAACTATGAAAAAAACAATTACTTGTTGCTGAAAATATTTTTTTCAGGCTACAATTATTTTTACTACTATTAATTTCTGGTACTAATAACATGCTCGCGGACGAATGGTGCATATGCAGTATATTTGGGTTGTGTAGTATGTCACCACTGCAGTAGTAATTTTCTATAGGCTTTATAACAAACGCGTTAATAAAATATAAAATTCATTTTATGATGCGCGTTCATTGTGTATACAAAAATTTATGCCGTCCGCGAACGTGTTAAGTTGACGCGTATAGTTTAGTTTATTTAGTAATTTATTCTTTTTTAGAGTTGTGTACCCAAATGATGACGAACAGAACTCTATAACAAAGCTTTCGCCCGTCTGTATCTCAGCGGGCTCTCTCGCGTAAATCGTACTAAGTTAAAATTTTCACATATTATGTATTTCTATCGCCGCTACAGCAGCAAATAATACAACACACATTAATTTTTTGGCGTTTAAGGTACGGAACCGTATGCTGCTACGTACTGGAAGCGCGAGTCGCACTTGGACATTTATTTTATATATGATATGGTGTCATAAATAATAAAAAAATAAAATTAACATTAGAAGATAGAACTTAATTGGACACCAATTGATAGCCGAAATAAATTATAAAGTTATATACCTCAAGTAAAACCTATCCATAAAATAGCCTACTTTTGTGCACGATAAATAACCGTCCAAATTCTAAACAAATTTTCTCTTTCTCGATGCAGATTAACCGTAGTGCCAGAAGTTGCTCAGCAGATCGTACAGTTGGAGGGCGTTCCTCATCTTATCCGTTTGGTTAGGATGCAACGATCGCGGCCCCCGCTCGAGGTAGACCCAGATCAAACTCTGATACACTGTCTCAAGGCCTTGAGGACGATATACAAGCACCGCCCAGACGCCTTCGACGACCAGAAGGACGTGGACGAAATGATCAAGCCGCACTTGATGGAATCTTTAATGCTATTCTCCGCTAAGCAAGAGAGTTACGTATAAAGACAATGAAGACAGGGTAATGTATTCGTTTTTCTCATTCTTTATTTGCAAGTTTTGTCATTAAAGTCAAAATATTTATTGAAAAAATAAATAAAATTACATACCAGTTATTATTTTTATCAAATCTTCATTTCGCATAGTTTAAATTAAATTGTGAACATATATTGATTCATTTGTATTCGTAATTTCGAGACTTACAAAATATAATCTTCCTTTTGTACCAATTCAATGAAGAAACCATTCTACTTGTATGTTGATGAGTTTGTTATTACTAATTTGTCAAACAAAATGATATTTTAGATTTTTATGAGACAAAATTTTTATAGTTTTATTTTAAATTTTAAGCCCACGAATAGGTATCAGAGGCCATACACAGATATTATTACTAGTCCCCATATTTAACTTTGATTTAGATATTATATTTAAGCTTTGATTATTATTATTATTATTACTTTATCAAGTATTGTATTGGTATATTTTACTTGCTGACTAAGCGACAAACTAAAAAAATATTTATCGTTGCACGTTCGCATTTTAATTTTTTTTTTAATAACAAGTGCAACTTGTGGAAACAAAATTTCTTTAGAAATTTACTGTAGTTAATATATGACAACGCCTTAAATTTTATTGGTCTACTATACTTACACATTATCATATTCTGATAATTTACACTGTATCCTTGTTGTACTAAAAGATACTCGAATATTTAATCCTTAATTTTGGATAGTCTACAATTAACAATTTTATGACTGTCTAAATTATTAGACTAAGTGTATTAATACAATCTAAGATACAGTGTATCAATGTACTTTTGTATTATTTAATTTGTATTATGACATCGAAACCACCTCTACTTAACTTTATAAGTGTAGGCTTATTTTTAAAACTTTGTATAGAAATTATAAAATATGCGTTATTGTTCTCATTGTGTATATACAATAAAGTATTATTAATATGTAATTGGAGTTTTTTTTTAACCTATCATTAAATTTTGCCCTACAGTAATTTTTTTAGTTAAGATATTTTTACAACTTTGTATGGAAATAATAAAATTTGCTTTATTGTTGTCATTGTGTATATGCAATATAGTATTATAAATAAGTAATGGTAGTTTTTTTTCAGTTGCAGTCCAGTAGCGGCCCCGACCGCACGTCCGTTCTCGTACTGTATATTACGTCATCGTTTCGCGCAATTTTCATTGCGGTCGCTGTGTGTTGTTCCGTCCTCGTGGCTGCCGCCGGCATACTCTGGGACTTTTTGACGGGTACGCGAATTTATACATACCCAGGCATCCCCCCGCATACCCAGGGCATCGATCCGGCGTCCACCGACTGCTGCCATGTGGCCAGGTCCTCCCGCGAGTGCACCTCGGCGGTCACGCCCGCGTGGAGGGTGCTCATCGCCCAGATAGATAGATAGGTTTCGACGGGGTTTGAGTAATCGCAATAGGCGCATTGCACTCTCGCTCGCTGACTTCGTCTTTCGTGCGGGACGAATACCCGAACGCCTGGCCCCGCTACCAGGCTCGATGAGTGGAGCGCGCGGCGCTTTTGAGGGCTTCCGAGAGCCCAGCTTCACCTCCCACTAGCGTTCGTATCTCCGGGAATCCCTTCCCCTGCGCATTGCGCGACCTCGTAATGGGCCGTTGCCGACGGGCCGACTCTTGTCCCGACCGACCCGCTCACACTCTCGTCTGAGGCCGGAGTCCTACAGCTCCTTCGACATGGATGTTGACCGCCTCCTCAATCCTCCGTCCACGGAGGATGAGCACGAGGAGAGCTTCACCAAGATGGTGAAGCGAAAGTGCGCCCCGCCCCCGGCCCGTCTGGCCACGGTTCGTCTGCCTCTTCGCAGTCTCCCCCTGCCCATGTGGGGAAACTTCCCCTCATCT
>DWQX01000031.1:0-78212 GCA_018245475.1 Pharmacophagus antenor
TTTCATAAAATTAATTGTATATTATTGTAATATGTTGCTTACATAGATTACGCTTAAGCATGTTTACATATGTGAGATATCTCTTCAATATTAAAACGGCTCCTTTATAATTGATAGCCTGAACAATAATAAATCTACTTTATAATTTTTGTTAAACGCTTTGTATTAAAACAAAAGCTATGGTACTAATCGTTTCTTTTTTTACTTGAAACGATAACTTGCTCGTTCTTGTTAACACGATATGTAAAAATAACACTGACAGATGACAAATGAGACACAGATGTCAACAACAAATATTTATTTTGGCATTTTACAACAACGATCACAACAAATAACGAGGTGAATTACATTATTACAACTAGACTTAATATTATTTACACAGAACAATATTTCGGTGTATATCACATTTAATACTCGTAGTAAATACTAAGATTAACTTTCGTTTAATAAGAAAAGGCATTCATTAAAGAAGATTATGATGTGAAGACTTTGGAATTTTTTCAATGTATTTGAAATTAACCCTTTTCTTCCTTACAATCTCAGCGTAGTTAAATGCGGACAGTTTTGGGATTCTTGTTTTTTCTGTGCTGATGAAATCTACGTGGAACAAACCAAATTTGACTCTGAAAACAAAATTAATCTTATTTATCTCCCTCGATAGTACTTTTAAAAGTTTTTAATTCCTTGTCAGTGTAAGATCTTATTTGATTGTTGTATTATAATATCAAAAGCCAAACCTGTTTACCCTCACCAAGTTATGGTAACGATTAATTTTACTTCATACCAGTGGTTGCCATTTTTTATTTATCTGAACTTAGTGTTGATTAAATTAATTATTCTGGGTATAACCATGGGTTACATAATATCTATACAGAACAATGAAACGTATATGTAGATATTAAGATAAGCTAAATTTTTTCATTAACTTTTAGTTCATGTACAACAACGACAAGATTAAAATAACTTAATTATATATACCTCGTAGCAAAACAGGTTACAATAATTTTTGATAAAAAACTATAACATATTCTTTCAATTAACAACAAAACGTTAAAGTTCAGTCAAGGAAGTTGAAACTAATTAACTAGAACATAATAACAATTGTTTAAAATAAATCAAAATTAACACCGGCCACAGACTATAATATTTTGTAATAAATATTCTCACTTGTACGATTCTTAGTATACTATTTTACTTTTAAAAAATTAAACCACAAGAAATACTTAAGCGAACATTTGTTAAAACCTCTTCATATTGTTGGTACCTTATTTCCTGTATATTAATTTATGGAGGTGTTTTAGAATTCTGAACCTTTTCATCCGTTTAATATTGTTATGATATTTTATCATTATTATCATTGAGTTATGAATATTTTCTTGTCGCTTTAAATAAATCAAAGCCATGCTAGCATGATTTAACTCTGGAAAGTATTTAGGGCATGTGCTCGATTGAATTGAATTGATAATTAATGTTAAAACTATAATTATAAGAAACGTTGACTGCAAGTTAAACAATGACAGATAACTATTATTATAAAATTCTTATTGACGTTAAATGATCGTGTTTGTGTTATCTGAAATATCGGGTGTCTGATTAGTAAGTAATATTAACGCAACGACTTATATACATTGTTATGTTATTGTCATTAATTACACATCTTATGTAATTCACAACAATAGACTAATAAAATGTATCAACGTCAGTGACTGCAATAAATGGTATGAGTATGTACTTAGTTATTTAATTGTATTATTGAAATACATAGACACATTAACTAACTCTATTTTTAACGTAAGAATTGCGAATACGTTTTGTTATCAAAATCTTCCGTAATATTAATTTCATGTAACGCTTGTTCTTATGTTATTAAGTTTTATTTTTTTATATTTATTTATAATATCATTATCAAGATTGCTAATATTCTGCAGATGATTTACATGGATATTAGATGGTGGGATAATTGACTAATGTAAGTCTGATATCAGATATCTGATATCAGAACATGTAATAAGTTGTTGCATTGAATATTCTGTTGTTCTTGTAATACACTACATTAGTTTTTCTGTCTACATTTCCGGCAAGGGTCCCCAGGAGGAGAGTAAATAGGATTCTCTTATAGTGCGAACTACCATCATTGGCTACATCAGGTCGAATCGTGATGGGGCGTTAGTGCATGTACTAACAAAGAATCTACTCGTACAAGACAGATCTCTCTACCGTCGAGCTCGCAAATCGGATTCTAATAGCGATCATTAGATCTAGTTATGTAATTGTTAATAATTTATTTATTTATTTATTCTTGCGGTACACGATAAAAGTATGTAGGATGGGCTTAATGCCAAAAAGCATTATCTGCCAGTCAACCCTGGGAGACATCATAAATTATAGGTAGGTACAAGATATGAGCTGGAAAGATGATGAACTTTAAATATATATTCGTATACAAACATACACATATAAATGTAAGCTGACATATAGGAATATATGTAAATATATATTTATAGATTTTGAAAAAAAAAATACATACAATACTAATACGTCAGGACTTGAATAAGGTAATAGTGCATTAATCATTATGCATCAAGTTATATGCAGATTAGATTATTAGAACATTAACTCAAATCTCAATATCAGCACGAGTACGTGGCGTTCGCACATAATCAGCGTGTTTATTTTGTGATTAAATTCCAGTTAGTGCGAAACATGTACATTGTGGTAATAAATTCATTGCTATTAAGTACTTCAGCGCAAACAATATTGATTATAATCCACCGTTGTTTAGATCAACGACGGCTATAGAGACGTGACATCAATTCTGTCAGTACCTATCCAGCAAAATAATTATGGTTTCTATTGACCTACTGTTTACATTACAATATTTTTTATGAGAAAACTAATACGCGATGGACTCATTGCCTCGAGGCGAACGAAATTATATCTATCTCATTAAAGAATTCAACTGCTTCCGAGGCGTAGTGGTTATCGCTTTCCTTATAACACAGAGGTGCCGAATTCGATTCTCAAGCCACAAAAGTGAAAACTAGACGGTGAAAAGGTTTTTGTACCTGTCTGAGTAGCTATCTAAATACTCAATGACAATCTGCACATTGCTGTGTTCCGGCAGACATACACATATGAAAAATTCTGGACGAGTGCGCTTTAATAGCTACAGAGTTACTGTTACTTAAATCAAGTATATATATAACTATAGAGGTAAAGTATTACCCCATTGCACATAAAATAATCAAAAGGTATAGCGTATTTCAAATAGGAGTAGAGTTATGCTTCCACGCAACTGCTGAGCGGTAGCAATGACCGTTACGGGAATTCAACAACCACCACCTTGGCAAAATCATCTAAATCATAAAAATGGCTTCTACAATATCCCTGAATATATATGTACGTAACGCGCTTGGGCGATTAGATATTTTTTAAATTGTGTCCAAAATGAATATTGTATTCTATACTTCAATCATAAGTGTACGTTTTGATGTACAAGAAGGAAAATGTCTTCGTACATTATTTCGTAATTAAGGCAATGATTTCTAAGAAACTGCATCGTTTATAGTAAATTAAGTGTAGCAAAAATAGTTTTTCCCCATGTTTAAAATGCTACAAGCTTTTCCTGGAACCAGTTAAAGCGGTACCCGTGATTTTTGTTACTTAGGTACGTCCATGCATAATTTCGGTATACTATATTTAGTGAGGGTAAGATGATAATTATGTATCAGGCGAGATAATTACCGCTTTTTCTATCATTTAGTTCGTTTGACCATGTTACATATAATTATTTGAATGTATTTTATATTTAAATGTGTAACTAAATGCCGTGGACTAAGTATAATCTTTAGAACTTACGTATAACCGTCTTTCCACTCAAAATCGTCCATCAGTGTCCAAGCAAAATACCCTTGAACATTGCAGCCATCCTCATGCATTGCGAGTAACAACTGATATATGTAATTATTGTAGTATGAAACACGAGCAAAATCATTTAATCCGCCAAAATCCGAGACGCCGTTCTCGGTGACGATTATCGGTATTCTTGTTCCATAGTTCTTTGTAATCCAGTTCAGAACTTTACGGAATCCTTGCGGATAGACCTGCAAATAATTTAATTTTTTTGGTTGATAAAAAAATTGTAAGGATATTATTATTTACACTTATCATTATTGTCTACTGTGAAAAATAACTTGAATAAATATAAAAGTAAGATGAAACGAATATATTATCTGATAAAACACATTTATTTTGGTCTTTTTTATCCTAAATAAAAGCAAAGTTAAACAAAAACACATATTATAATTTATTCAACGTGAGTTGTGAGTCAAGATTAATTAAGTAAACATTTAGACGTAACGGCATATCAGTCAAAATGTTGCTCAAAGATTAAATAAATTGCTTCGAATTCGGTATATTCCTAAACGTATTTATAACTTTGTAATTTAAAATTTCTTATAGAATGTATTTCTTTCACAATGGTTAATGTTAGCAATATCTGTTGTTAATATATACACCGAACCAACTTCTTATTGTTTGATTTTATGTACTTGTTACTCATTTTTATGAAATTAAATATTGTATGTGAATGTTAATACAAGTGGCCATTACAAACAATTTCACATTTAAAAATACTATGTCACGTTATCTAATTTAAAGAAGCTTGTAATTGTTTATAGAAGATAGCACGTGAATTTCGATGCAGCAGTACGTGCATTCAGAATTAAATATGGCTCTAGAAACCTTATCAAATTGTTGTCAGTCACATAAAAGTAATACGAATAGTTATTCTTGTACTTGAAATTATATGAAAAATATTTTCACACTAACCGCGAGCCAATCGGCACCTGGTTTCGGCCATTTTGGATTCTGTTCCATTAATACGCCCGTATCGTGATCCCACGAAGGAACTTTCCAATCTTTTTGCATGGACACATCGGACATTAGATATGTTGTGTAATGATTTAAGCCGAAGAAGTCTGAACTACCTCGTAATAAGTCAATCTGTAATGCAAAAAAGGCGCTTACATTTTTATTTACTATTATTATATTTACCTCTTCATTGATATCATGACAAAATTTTACGCGCGATATATTGTACCTATATTTATACGATGTCTAACTGTAGTGATTCCATTATTAACCGATAAGGTAATATTAATGGGATAGTGTTTTGAAGCTATTTTGATTTGATTTTATGAAACATCATGTTTTTAAAGTTAACCACTGTTAATAAAAAGAATGATTACTTTATGAAGATAGCTCTGCTTTTTTCATAAGCTAATTCATTATAAGTATTTGATAACGGGGCATTACACCCTGGTCTCTAAGGATATAGAGATACCGCTACTCTTCACAACAAGCGTCGAAGTCTCAAGATTCGCAAATATCAAATAAAAGCCGGAGGAACGCTTGCTCATCTTTTACCAATGCCTCTATTCATAAATACCCATGAATAAATTGACTCCTAATATATTCAATTAAACACACGCTACGGGATTTTAATATACCATATGTGTAAATATGTGAATTATTACTAATATATCTACACACTGATTTAAAATAGCCGTAGAGATTTTCTGACATTTAAACTGAGTAATTTGTGTCGAGAGTTATTGTGTATAATATTAATATTAAAAATTTACCTCGCTGTTGGTAAAATAGGGTAAGCGGGATCTTGTGAAACCCTGTGAAAGGCTTAATTTGTTTATACGTTTCCGCACCAGCGCCGGGTAGTCACCCTCCTCTGAATATATCGGATGAGCGAATATTCCCAGCTGAATACAAAACATCAATTTATTTGACAATCAAAGTGAGTAATGTGACCAATACAATATCGAAGAAAATTTATTTTTGTGCTTACACGCATTTGAAGATACCTCTCGGCAGCCTCTCGATCCGCCTCTTTCGTTATATCTTTTGGTTCTGCATAAAAAGCATCTAAAGTGATGCCAATTTTTCCTGCAAAAAACAAATATCATTACACGAACGAAGCAATGTTTATATATTTCATGTATTTTAAATAAGTTGAAGACTTGCTCGGAAAAGACATAAGCAAGTTTAAGTATAGATTGAGAAGATATTTAAAACATGTTATAGAATCACACGATTCCGAAAGTAACAAATGCTACAGAATATTTTTTGTATTTTTACCTTTCTGATGTGGTCTAAATTTTGTGTTATACAGGTGGTAAGCCCGAGAATGGGCTAATAACATATAATGAGCACAAAGATATTCTCCGACACCGCTAGACATAATTGCCGGAACAAAATTGTCGCTGCCATATCCCTGAAAAAGTAATACTTAGTACGTAACTTTCATACCGTGTGCAGTCGTAAAATTTAAACGACGTTATTTATTAGTTAACTAGTTTTAATATGAGAGTAAAATCGTTCATATAATAAGTACTTTAAAAGTAAGACAGAAAATTATATAGTACGTACATTATAACAATGTTGATGCGGTTCATTCATTGTTGACCAAATTTTAACTATGTCACCAAAAACAGTAAATGCGACGTTAGCGTAATCTTCAAAGTAGTCAACGATCTTAGGATTAGTCCAGCCGCCTAAGTCCATAAGCGTTGTCGGCAAATCCCAATGGAAAAGTGTAACAACTGGGGTTATGTTTTGTTTCAAGAGTTCCTTGAACATAGTGCGATAATATTTTACACCATCCTTGTTTATAATGTTATCTGATCCTTGGGGTAGTATTCTGAAAGTAGACAGTACTATAAATCCACTTTCCTCTTCGTTAAAAGATAATTAAAAAATAAATGTCTTATGTAATCATAAAATTATACATTTTCATCAGTATATATATAATTTCATAATTTCTAAGCATTTATTACGACTGTCGGTCTAACAGATAAAATTAAGATTAATATTTTTACAAAATTTGTTATACCAGTTGGATTTATTAGTCAATTTATGAATAATTAATGTTAATAATTATACATTTTTTTTTCATTTTATAGTTAGTAAATATAAATAAAATTATAATAGCAATCATAAAAAAAGCAGCGGTAAGATTTAATTAAGAGTAAATTAAAATTGAAAGATATTCACACGATAAAATTCAATAGAATTTTTACACCAACACATTCTTGATTAAGATGTGTACAGTTAAAAAAATTATTTAACATCGAAGCTTTTGCACTGAAATTTTGTAATTGAGTATTATTACGTTGCTGAACTTATCATAAATACGATACATACACATGTAGTTTCGATATTTCAGGGAGCTATTCGCGAATAATAAACAGTATTTACGAAGACTAATAAATCGTTGATATGTACTAACTTGCTTATGCTCGGTAATTGATAATTAACGACAAATTATAAAGTTAATATTTTAAATAAGGTTTGCTACCTGGGCCATGAAATGGACATTCGATAATATTTCAAACCCAGAGATTTCACAATGTTTATATCCAATTTATATTTGTGGTAAGAATCGGCTGCGACGTCTCCATTAGAACCATCTACTGTGAAATTTGGATGCTTATGTAAATACGTATCCCACATGCTCTCGCCTTTGTCTGCAAATAGTGATCATTGTATATTTTAATCGATTCAATAATATGTTACTTTTTGAAAAAAAAAATAGATTTACAGATACGTTTCTCATGGGCTCGACAAAAAAGAATTGATTCATATAAATTTTTAATTACAAGAGAAAGTTCTCATTGCATGGAAATAATAACTTTTTTTGCTTTTTTTATTGTATTTAACAATAATTTTTAGCAAAGAGGTACGATTTAGATAATTCTTTCATTTACATGGAAAGAGTATAGTCTAAAAATTATTATACAGGATTTGAAAGATAATAGTAGGGAAAATAAAAACTTCGTATACACTGGTCTTAGGAGTACATTTCTTTATATGCAAGAGGCATTTACTTCAAATTTAGTTGCGAATAATAAAAGGGAGAAACAATTTCAATCACAAGGTTGAGAAAATAAAAGGGTAAAGTTATCATTTATTTGTTAATAGTTTGGGATAGATTTTTTTTAGATACTATTTAACAATGGTTTAATTATTAATGAAAAATGTATCACAACATTTCCATCTATTATGGACAAACAGTTCAATTAAACAACGATTAATAAATAATACGATTACGTTGAAATACGAATGCAATTTAATTCAATTGCTAGGTTAAGATTATGTAAAACCGTAGTTTGTGTTACATATTTACAAAATTAATTTCTTTGCATGTTACATTTAGTACTTCGCGTTTTAGCATTTTTGTGTCAAAATGTAACAAAACACATAATGGTATTTTACGCTTTGTTTTATTCAAATATATTTCCCTGAAAAGCCGTTAATTATAATATTGTAAAATATGTTAATTATATTTGAAGCGAATTTCGAAATAACGTTAGAAACTTGTAATAAATAACATTTTGTTGTACTTATACAATTTTCGATGCCATTAAAATATCACATTTCTGATATAGAAATTATAATATACGAACAGCAATTATTAACAGTTGAAAAATCAAAATTGACAGTTTCGCCGCTCTTAGAGTAGGCCAACTTCGTAGACAATTCGACATGAGAAGAATCATTGAAATCAAACCACTCGATTAAAAAGCGGTATAAGAAGGTTGTGTAAAATTTAACATAATTTATTTCATAGGTTAAAAATGACTTAACTTGTATCTTTTATTCGACAATTGACTTTAACATTATGAAGTTAATTATAGCTTTCAAACTCAGTTGTTTGTGTGCGAAAAAAGAAAGTGATAGTTTTAAATTTTGTCAGCTTACCTCCAGCTTGCCATCCACCTTCGATTTGAAATGCAGCCGTCGCGACACCGAACATAAAATTTTCAGGAAAAGAATAGTTGCTCAACCCAGAGCTGTCGACAAACGCACTCACTCCTTGTGCCAACGCCAGGCACCACAGGCTGTGTACAGAGATATTTAAACATTGAAACCGACATCTTGAAACCTTCAAAGTAAACCTACTTTTAAATTAAATAAGGTCCTTTTGCTTATAAACACTTTTATAGTTGTTATTTATTACATCTTTATGACAATATAAACATAAATTACGACAAAATATTTTTAGACGGGAATTTTTAAATCAGTTTTTTATAAGCGCTTCACAGTAAATACAATGTTAATTAAATTTCTCCAACAATTTCGCGTTTCTTTCAATTTTAGCTTCGTAAATAATGTCCGATTATAAATGAACACATATATATCTTAGTCTTCATAAACTTAGATAACACTTGACATATTGCAAGTCACCTATACAAACACAAAAATTTGTTTTAAAACAATTAACCTGAGGCACGCCAAACGAGCGCTGCTCTGGGCGACTCTACTCGAGCTCCGCATTGTTCAAACTAAAGTCTGGTTCACATACAGTCATTAATAAAATCTTTACTACGGAACAACCTTCTGGGGATTTCCTTAGAGAAAGAAATTAATAATAACAAATTCCATCGCTAAGGACTAAACTGGTAATAACCTCAAACGTTGCATTAGGAAGGCTAAATGTCGCATGAAAGTATATTTTTTGAAGTTTTAGATGTATGACCTTTACTTTTACATTTGAGACATCAATAATTTTAAAAAACACGAGACATGAAATTTGTAGTAAACAAACTTTTTTATGTCGTGTTATTTTATTCTAAAATAGGTTTTCGTTAAATACTACTTTTTTCATAATAGATATTTTTGAAACATGATAATACGTGACGGGTGACAAAGTTTCCAGTAATTCACGGGATATTTTTAAGAGAACGATTACAACGAATGTTATATGCATATTGTATCCTTTAGGCTATTTCATTATTTTTATTTATGTTCTCTTTTATATATTTTATTATATAGTATAATTATTGTAACGTTCCTTAACGTTCGGAAGTGGATTGGTTTTGTTAGTGCATAGGACGCGAACTGTGAAATAACATAATTTGCCGGGGTCAATAATCTTTTCAGATACCGTATATTATTGCAGACTAAATCACTAGGTAATATCAGGCCCATACCTGACACATTTAGTTTAAATCTGATGAAGGGAAAAAATACTGATAAATTAAGGTATAAAGGTTCTGAAGGAATAAAATCACAACACTGTTTAATTGCAATGAAAATAACGTAACAATATAAATGAATGAAATATTGTTAACATTATTATCTTTTGATATAACCTTCATTACGTTTTACTCTGTATAGTACATGTCCGTTGAGTGTGACATTTTGTCACGAATATACCAAAAGGAGGCATTGATGAATTGATATATTATCAAGTCTTCCCAGTTTACAAAAGTCGACTTAAATGTATTTGTTAATATAGTAATTTAAAATGCAAAACACAATATAGTCGTCATCTCCAACACTTTGTATGGAATATTTCTACAATTTTGTATACCACAGAAATAGTACAATAGAATCCGCAATTTGTAACAGAATAAAAAAAAATATGTCGATCCATTTAGTAAACGGTAACGCGTAGCAACACAAAAACAAACATGTTTTTTGTGATTAGATATTACTTTTAAAAAGAAAATTTTCTTACCGTCAATACAAAATAATTTAAACGAACAAATGTAACTTATAATAAATAAATTAATTTTAGTAAGGGTCAACACCCTCTGGCTGCACTCCGTTTTACAAGTTACATAGATAATAGTTTTGTTAAGAAATGGCATTTAAATTAAAAAAAAAAATCTTATTAAAATGCAAAACTTTTTATAGATAGAACGAAAGCTCAATCATCGTTAAATCGGATATGTTTATATACGAGTATATGTGCCCGAATTAGCGATGGTAGAACAGTGTCATGGTAGAGCAATTATATTTAAAAGTGTTTTAACACAATACACTGATTTGGTAAAAGAAACCAGTTCTATATCATTAACATTCATAAGTAATTACGATTGAACAATTTTATTGCACTGAATTTTATGTGTAATTTCTGGCTGCAAATAATTTGCGAATAAGAGAAAAACTAACAAAATGTACTGGTTTTAAATAAATATAAGTGATCATTATTTATTTTTATAAATCGTAACATATCTTTTACATTCTATTTTATATGTAAATGCAATATAAAAGTATTATTAAAAAGAAACTTGATTGCAAAAAATTTGGTTAGCTAGCGTCAAAGTTAATCAATACGTGTATATATAATAGATAAGTACTGGTTTAAGCAATGAGTAACATAAATTGTCTACAATGAATATGAACATTTTCCGTAAAATAACATAAGAAACTAATAAAAAAACTTTAAACGGAAACCGAATATGATGTCGCTGTAATGAGCGGCTGTTTTTTGTTTAAAAATAAGAGACACTTTACAATTGTCAAAAAAATACTAATTATAAATGTCGAACTAGGTATTTGATGACAAATACTAACGAACATCTTCAAAGCACGTCAGAGTTCATTTTATGCATGCAAATTTTTATTTTATTTTTTTGATTCCGATATGTCTAAGGGACTTTCAAGTAAATAGCCTACTTCCTTCTTAAAGATTGACAACACAGCTGCCACTCTTCGAGTGTTGTGGCTATCTGTGGGCGAATATGATTACTTTCCATCACGTGAACCGCTGACTCGATTGTCGACCTACCTTTAAAAAAATGGGCGCACATCGACGGACTAGACTAGAGGTTACCAAAGAGGTCCAGGTGAAACCCCTCAGGCTCATGGGAGACCAGATAGGGATCTCTGTTAGCGTAAAAAAAAATGCAGGTTCACAAGTTCACAACTACATATTGATAATATGCTGTCACTTCATCCATCTCATTAAAATGATGACTATTTTTTTTATGTTGTTGATTTGCATTTTGGTGTTGATTGCAGGCGTTTCGTTCGTTAATTGTATCAATTATCAAAGTTTATTTTTAATCATATTAAGTATTTAGTCATAAGTATTAACAATATGTTTTAATAACTAGGACATGAAAAATGTACTATTTTTCTATTTATTTTTGTCACTCAGAATTTAGGCTTGGATTTAAACCGTAATATTTTTAGGAGTTTTGTGAATATAGTAGAAATATGGCAACAAGGGATATATCAAAAACACTAAAACATTGAAAGTGGTTTTAGTAGAAAAATGTTTAGGTACCTCTGGACTAGACTTTTTTATTTTCTTAGTTGCACAGTGGTTGACCTTGCTTTGAAATAGGGTGGTGATCCATACGTGATACGTAAGTAATGGTGTCCGCATAGTGAAGGGTGTTTTGTACCTGCCTCACGCTTACCAATCACGATCTTAATATTTTATTTAAGATTAATATATTAATTTTCTGTTATTTACACACAAAGAAACAACTGTAACAAAAACCTCTAGACCATGCAAAATTTGTGAATCGAAAATGTACATTTTAAATTGATTGTGTAGGGAAATAAATTTCATTTACATTTCGTTATAAGAAATTGACGACATTGGTGCTGGATTGTAAGCCTAAAAAATGGAGAATGTTCAATATTTATGGACGAATAAATTTTGAAGACGAACGCATAATAAATTCCGATCTTGCACTTTAGTTGAACGCTAGACTTGCAGATAAGACTAAAATTCCGCAGTGATTCGCATCATTCGCTGATGTAAAGTGTAGTTAGGTACGATTAATTTCGGTGTTACTAAGAAAATCCATTAATCCATATGAAATAACAACGTTAAGAATACAACCGAAACATAAATTCTGCACATCTTTATTATCTACATAGTTAAAAACGACTTGCAAATGAATGGATACAAGACCTAACAATGTTCTAAATTTTGCTATTACTTTTTGCGTATCAAATCATTGTATCGAATTGAAAGTATGGATTTATCTGTTATAATAAAACTTCTGATTTAATTCCGCGTATACACTTGTATGTTATAACAATCGCTGATTAGCTACAAGGTAAGTCAATGTGGGCGGTTCTTTTCTCGGAAATAAACTTGTCAGGAAGCACGGTACTGCGGGAACTCACTCATGATTTATAACTATCTAACAGTACCGTATAATCAACCACATTTCAAGGCATGAATCCTAATCTTGGAAATCTATAGTTTTGTTATCGCGGAGTTATTATAACAATAAATTACGCTGTTAATATATCTACGCATTATATGCACAATATGTTAAGAAAAAAAATGGAATCTGAAGAACATAAAGTATATTTTAGTCTAGTTATAAATAAAATATATTCATAAGTTTATTACTTAATAGCAAGTATGTAATAAATATTGTTATAAAGCAACGAGCTACTTTTAAAGAACAATTATTTACAAAATCGGAAGCGAGATAATCAAAGAACTGGAAGTCAATTCAGTAACTTTCCGATGAAGTATAAATTTTCAATGTAGTTAAAGTTATAAATCCATACTGTTATTTATTACACTCGCATGAAAGTTTTTGAAATGACGTCCACATACACAAGTTATTTCTTTGCTATACAAATTTTATTGTGTGCATCATAAATCTTCAACGACGTTTTTTAAAACCGCAATGCCTTCGATCCACGTTGTAAAATTGTTCGTACTAAACTTCGTGACGTGTATCGAAAAAAAACTTATATAAGAATGTTCTATTTATTGATGATAGTTTATTTCGGAATATACATAAATTGAATATTAAATTGGTATCTGTGTTACATTCTTTAGTTTTTATTTAATTTTTAATTTTCATTGTTATTTATAAATGTTTAAGGCGGATGTACTATGAATACTGACAAGGTTTGTTACATGACGTATTAAACGGAAAAGAGGTCGTGCTTCGCTGCCCTTATTCTTCCGGTCATAGCTTCCGAAGCTTTTATTAAGTGACGTTTAGTATTTCAGGCACTACATATTCAGAAGGTTACATTCATTTTAAAACAAAATTTTCTCTTTTAGTCGCATGTTCGTAATAAAAAAATTCCATTTGACGAATATTGAATTTTTTTTATTTTTCCTTTTGTTATATATGATCTGTATTACATTTTGCAGAGTGATCTTATTTTATTGGACGTATATAAAAATCAATTTTAAATTAACTATCAAATTCCAAAACATAAAAGTAATTAAATTAGCACTTGATTATTTCTATTGAAACTTTATATTTAGTTTAATTCTTTTAATCGTTGTTTCAACTTTTTTATAAAATGTACATTTAACATTTCATGATATCAACACGTGCAATCATTTGCTTCATTGGAAAAACCCTTATTCCGCAGCGGTGTTAATAACGACTAATAACGATTACCGTTATATAATATGTTTATTTAAATAAAACGAATCATAAGATGTTACATTCCACTTAGATGTTATATATGTATTGGTTAGAAATTAAATAATGATCTACTAAACATTTAAAGTACATCATTAATATTCTAAAGTCGTTACTTTGGCGCAGTAATCAAGAATTAGTAGTAAGTAATAATAAATTGTTAACAATATTTTAGTTAATAACTTATTATTTATTCTACAATTCATGTTCGTGAAAATAAATTTTAGTAGTTACAATACGATAGTAAGGGCGGACGACACTTTGTTACAGAACACCAAACATTTTTACCTCATGCCAGTACGTAAAGTGTGTGTTTACATAATGTATAAGCATAACCTGACATCCTAAAAATCGCATAACAGTAGGGCTTAATTACCAAACGTCCGCGAAAGCTCACTCATCAGGGTTTAAGGCAAGTTTCAGTCCGCATGCGTGGAATGGTCCACCCTATTAGAACATTCAGTGCCGAGGGAGACACGGTGGTGATGCGACGTCGCACCTTCGCTTACCGAGAATTTTCATGTCGCGATCGCGATGAAAGTCATGGACATCACAGAATTATGTTCCAACACACATGTGTGTCTTTATTACGATAATATATAATGCAAAAAAAAAAGAAATAATCTCTGTGCTTTTCTAAAAAGTGAAAGTGAATGGACGTGTTTTTGTTACGCTAATATTAAATTAGCGTACGATAAGAATATTTATAGCATAAATTATCATAATAATGATTAAAAAGTTATCTAATGGATCGTTTTAATAATTTTATATTAAATTACGTTGTAGAATAAATTTCAATTCTTTAAGTGAATGTCAGTGAATTTTCTTCTTGCCCTTTAATATAAATGGAAAACGTTCTGGGCAATCAATCTTTTAATGTTTAATCGTCTTTGGGAACTTTTTACAATTAAAGTTAAACCTTATTTGAATATCAATAACTAGAGTGCTTATGCTTTTCTAATAAATTCATATGACATGTTTAACTTAAGTGAGTACTATATTTATAAATTGTTTACTTTTCATCTCCTCAATTAATTAACAGAGACAATGTGAAATGTCGATAATAATAAATCTTTTTAAGGGGGTATCTGTATAAATTATAAATGTTAATTAGTTGTGATTTCTTCGAAACTCAGAATCATCGGTGGTTTTTGTTTCCTAAAACAATTAGTGTTCTTGCTGGCACGTTTATTGTATGCTTAGTAATAAGTTATATTATGTTTTGGTATATCTCTGAAACAGTTGTTTTTGACTAATATAGTGAAGAAACATCCTATCCATAATAAATAATGTTAGCCAATATTATAGTGAAACTAACTCTTATAACCTAACTTATAACTATCTCATAGTCTTACATAATTTTGAAAATCGTGCAGATTACCGCAACAAATTTTAGAAAATATGCTTTTCGTTATTTGATATTTCTTACATTATTTAAAACAGGTATATGACATCTTCGATAATGTATGAAATACTGAACTTAAAAATTTTAAACCTCTCCTCACCAAACGCTACCAATATGATGTCATATGATACAATGCAGTCTGATTAAAGGTGATGATGAAGAAAATTGTATTAAATAGGCGCTTTTGCTCCTTCTAGTCCTTTTCGTTATATGTACTTTTTAATGGTTGCATATGAAATAAAAATGAGAATTATCTCATGAATTCTTATCAATAAATACTTTTTTTTTATTGTCGCACTTAATATTATACTTAACTAATATTTTCTTAGTCATTAAACGACATAGAATTTTCACATACAAAGTTACGGAAAATGTTACTCACAAAATGTACATAATGTTATTGATACTTTCATTTGGTTCACTTTATTTTATATTTCTCAGCTAAAAAGATTAGTCTAGTGCGTGCGCAAGGTTGAGTCGAAAAGATTAACAGTACCGTACATCGACGCAATATTGACGGATTGTAGTTATGAAATATGGATGTATTTGATTGTCTCTGTGGCGCAGTGGTTTAGTCGCTTGCCTTGTAACGGGGAGGTCCCGAGTTCGATTCCCGGGCCACAGGAGTAGTGTAGTCTGGATGGCAGTAGGGTTTTTCAAACCTGCCTGACTTGCTACCACCCTTAATGTTAATCTGCCGCCATAACAGCATTGCTGTATTTCGATAGTCATAAATGAGAGAGGCAGGTGTCTTCTGGCGAACTCGCTTCACCATCTACTCTCTCATTGCCACTTAATAGCAGGCGAAATTGTGGCCAACTGTTAGCCCATAAGCGATATTAAAACCAAGCTCAATATTTAACAATAAACCAGTTTTTAACCAAAAAATAGAATGGGCGATAAAAAGAGACTAAAACGAAAACACTTAGATAAATGAAAAAAGAAAACAGGGAAAATTTTTTTTCACATTCAGGTTTTTTTTTTGATTCTTATTTGACGAACCTTAGGACATAATGTTCAATAAGAATTCTATCTATAAAAAAATAGCTAAAAGTGTTAAGAAACATTTTTAAGTTAAATTTTCCTTTTCCTATTTTCTCTCGCCACGGTTTGGATGTATTTTTTCAACATCAAAAATCGCTTCGAATTGAGGATCTCCTTAATAATACCATTTTTACAATTTGTTACCATAACTTGTCTAGTGTGAAAATTTAATTGATGAGACCTTACCGATTGTTTACCTTTTTGTTTAAATCTAATACTTACATTAGTAAATCTAAGCTGTCAATTAGCGTATCTAGCTGATAAGTATATTTGTCGTCGCCCTCCCACTTTTTTGGTAGTGGTAAATATCCAGAATGTGTATGAACTTTGAACCCCCTCCTCCCCTCCCTTTCCATTCGTGGTGGAATTTCAGATAACCAAAAGCCGACAGCCTAAACCAATGGTCCATAGGAACATAGGTTTAGGTTTCGTTGCATCGGTGGATTAATGCAAAGGTTAGACAGTCAATAAATCAGCCAGGACTTTGTATTTTTTAGATAGATTTCCTCTTATTATTATATATATTAAGTATCTCTTTTTATTGTGTTTCTGAACACCTTAGAAGGCCATCAGCTTTTAAAAAATATATATTTAATGTTAAATGAATATAATAAGTACTAATTTAAATTCACAAGCGGCAAATATAATTACCTACGTAATTAAAACTCTTAAATCTTGTAATGTGGTATGAATAAAAGAAAAATGCTATTGATGATTAATTTATATTTAACGTAATGTCATATTTTTATTGAATTAGTTAAATGAAAAGAACAAATAGTGGTATAACGTTTTGCGAGAGCTTAGTTTAAGAGTATTACTATAATATAAATGTGGAAATATTTCAGGCTGAATAAGAAGTCTTCTTTAAAGGTAAATCTTTTATTAAACTAAATCGTCTTCATGTCTTAATTTGTCTTTCGCCCCCTTACTTCTATTACTTCTGACATTCTATACACATCCGATCATTGAGATTCACTTACATTCTTACATCCTACTTCTCTTTACATTCTTCTCTCTCACTTACATCTACGTTCCGTTTCCTAAGTAATGATAGTATGAAAACTTCTTATTTCTAGTATATCATGCATAAACAAAACAAGATATAAATTTTACTTGCATCTCGTCTCCTAGACAATTATGGTAATATATTAATGAAATTTATGTACCTTGCCACTACATGCATATTAAGAAAGTTTTGAGTAATTTTTTAATTTATAAAAAACTACCACTGGAAACTGTCGGTTGTTACAATTTAGTAAACATAAAAATTTCGTTTGAAATTTAATTTTGAATACGATGTATTTTTATAATATTGTATCACAGGTCATACAATTTTTTTTATGCATTTATTATAAACTTGATGGAATTAATGGAAAAAATACTTTATGATGTTTGTCCGGAGATTTTTTTTTTACATTTCAAAAACGTGTTTAAGAGTTTATCAGTTACGCACCTGTTACGCGGAACGACTTTTACGCCGTTCACAGGCGTACGGTCCTTTTTAATAACTGCACCACATTGAATCACGGTAAAAACCAGAGTTTGACCGACTTGATGAAAACCAAAATTTAGTGATTCGATTTTAATGCGTGTGGATTTTCCTATCTGGAATGATTTCAAAAGCGGGTTTATCCCTGATTTGTTCAATACAGATAAAGTTGCGGAAAAACACGGAGGAAGTGATACAACTCACTCGTTTTAAATATTTTTTGAAGATAACAAAGATTGATTAATTATTGTGGTGTTTTCAAATTTTTATTTCAGTAATTTAACTTTTTATGATAGAATGTTTGTAGAAAATTAGTTGCATATTTGATTTTAGCGATAACAGTCGATAATGTAAATAAAAAATTACGTGACATAATTATTTCCGTTCATCGTTTGCAATTTTTTTGTTAAGATAAGATTATAATATATTTATTTTGTAAATATTATTTTTGACAGTAATTTATTGGTGTATTTAAAATAAATATGTGTTATCGCAATACAGGAACTCTAGTTATTTACCGCTACGAGATATCTTGTATTAAGAAAAAAACCTTCCCAAAGAGTATTTCTAAGTTCACTATTATAGATATAATCATATATATATAAAATTAATGTATGTATAGTGAGTAGCAAACTAAGATATATTTCCTATACATACTTAAGTAACATATATAAGTAACAATTACGAATTATTCTGTTAGTTTTAATAGGCATCATAAGAAAGAAATGCCTACACTACGATTACTTTACTCGGTTTTTATATTCTTATTTTTAAAATGTTATTTAATTTTTTTTTGTTACAAAAGTACACAATTATCTCAGTTTTGTCTTATCTCTTTGGATAGAAAATAGATAAATTTTTAATTTTTTTTTATTTAGATCAAACTGTATTTTTTTCTATTTGTATCTATGCCGTTCCGAAAAAATCCTATCTTTAATAGGTGTGAAAATTTTACATACTAAATATTCCTTATTTGAATTTAGCTGTCATTAATAACGAATTGATACTTTCATGATTCTCCCTCCGTAAGGACTGCCATTTTTATCTCGAAGGCTGCAATTTATTGCCATCATTTATCATTTCATCGTTCCTTTTCTCCACGTATGTTATGCGGCTATAACTGGCTACTTGACTCTTTAATATCCATAAGTAATAAGATATCATGGCGGATATCATAAATGTGAACGATAATTCGCTCCGCAGATGGTATTTAGTATTGAAAGTGAACTGTATGAAACTATCATATTTTCTTAGGATACATTCGTCGTAATCTTTAAGGGTGTCGTAAATCCTTAACATTTAAAAAAAAACTGGAATCTTTTAACAACACAACTTTTTTTTTACTCTTTCAATAATAGTTTATATTCATATATAAGAAATCATTTTTCTTTTTTGTCATAATAATCGAGATCAAATTGTTGTTGCTGTTGCCAAAGGAAGATATGATTACTAAACAGGAAATAATTAATTAAAACATAACGTCACATATTAATTTTGCATGAGTCATTAACGGTACAGCAGCACTCAACGTGTCTCAATTGAAATAAACTGTGTCATTATAAAATTACCCGGCTGGGGACAGAACCCAAAACTTAAGGTGTTAAAGTAATTTATTAATCCTAACGTACTTTGCGAAAATCCATGACATAATAAAACAAAAAGTAATTTTTCTGATTTCCCCTACTCTTAATCTCCAATACTGCGATTCAGTCACGATATTAACGCGTTTCGCCACTACACGTGGCGTTTTCAGGCGATGTCGTGCGATCGACAGTAGGACGTCGTGCAAACTAGCTTTTTCTTTTATTAAAGTATTCTATAATTACATGCAAGTATTAAGTACTTTGGGAAGGTAGAAGTAGGTAACTTCACAACAATAACTTGACTTAATAAACGATATTAATGAAATAAATCCCAGCAGAAAGAATGAAACATAGACGTAACAGGAAAAAATTTTATATTCTAAGGTAAATACATTTCCTGAATTAAACCTTGTAGTTCTATGGAACTATAGATTATCTTCTGAAGCTGCTTTATATCGGAGTTTGAAAGAAATTTATAATATTATTTATATTAACTGTCTTCCAGCTTACACGTGTATCGTAATGCTGTCTGGTAAAGGCGGCAGATTGACAATGAGTGTGACCGCGAGCCAAATATGTTAGAAAAGACCCTTATTAACAATCAAACTCCACAATTTATGTGGTCGATTATCGAAACCGGGACCTCCTTGTATAAGGCAAGAGAGTAAACCATTGCGCTACGGAGGCAGTTAATGTAAAATAATTTGATATCTTGTGAAATTAAGTTCAAATGAATAAACATAATGCAGTAAGTACGAAGTTAACTATTAAAAAAGTGTGAGTGACAATCAGTAAGATACTGTGTAATAGTGGATGGTGTAATAGTGGATGGTGTAATAGTGGATGGTGTAGTCGCAGCATGACCACATGGATGGCGCTGTTCGGGTTAGTGTGGCTACTGCGGGTGCGCGGCTCACTGTGCGGATGCGCGGCTTGCAAGCGTGCTCGCCACGAGGCGCAGGACGCGGGTGAAGCACAGGAGCACACACCGCAGCGCAGCCCAAATTCCATTGCTCACGCTCCGGCGGGCGGTCCGCAGTTTGACGTCATCGCGCTACAAAACTACACGCGCGACGCTACAGTGCAAACAGACTTCGACGATGACGACAACGACAACGACGACCTCGATAAAATTGAACTACAGATCTGTGAAGAGTGTAAGTAATGTATACGTAGTAACGATTTTAAACCTTTGGTACTATATCGCGTAGATGTTTATGAGACATGCCTATTATTTTTCGAGGTTTTGGCGCGCATTGCATCGGCCGTCATCTCAAACCACACGGTTACATATGTAATATATATTTTGTTTGCTATTGAACGATGTCTTTCACGAAGAAAACGACTCATACAATGAGATTATGAAACCTTATTTTATAAATTGTTGTTACTGTTAGTATTATACTGTGTTCTTATTGTACATGAATGTTTAAAATTTAGTTATATCGAAAGCCTTGTTCAAAAAAATGTCTGTCTTTTCAGGGTTATCTCGAAACGGTTGTACCGATTACCAAATAATTTTCACTGAAAGTTAACTATTACTGTAGCACATCAGATTTAAATAGGCTATTTTTAATTTTGAAATCGAATTGAAAAAAATTAAACTTATAATTATGCCAAGAAATGCCGATTCTGTGATCAATTTTATTAGCAAATATTTTTATTAATGAGAAATACTTTGTTTCTACTGGCGGTAAAATTAACTTAAAAAAGAAAATGGAATACAAGAGCAGTACAATGTCTGCGATGTTTAGCGAGTTTGTTAAGTTACAAGTAGTACAATCTCAAAGTAGTTTCAAGTTGAATTTCTCCTATAGGGGATTGAATCAACCACTCAACGCAACGGCATTGCAGTGGCAACCACTGCTATAATTCTGTAATCAATCGCAATGACTATTTGGACGAACCATAAATATTTCATGTGCTTTAAAAACTGGTGTTTTCATTTCTTCTTCTATGATTATAATTTCGATATACAATGGCCTCTGTGTATATATTTAATACGCAATATTTAAAAAAAAACTAAGAGCTAACACCTTACCTGTATTGCACAAGGATTAAGTGACAATTAGGCCGTAGATAGTAAAGTATGTTGGCTCAGAATACTCTGGCTCACACGTATGACTGCCGGAATACAGTAATGCTGTAACTGGGAAAAATGGCATTGGGGGTGGTGGCTAGTTAGACGTTTTCGAAAAAATCTTACAACAGTTCAAACTCCACTATTCATCTGACCACAGAATCGGACCTGTGACCTGTTTATTGTAAAACAAACGGTAAACCACTACGCCAAGAAGCCAGTCATCAAATGAGGCAAATTCATAACTAACATAGTTATAAGAGACGAATGAATACATTACAAACTAATTGATACCTTAATTTTGCATTAACATTTTAATTGTTAAAGCAATGCAAAATGTAAACAAAAATGTTCATGTCCTAGAGTAGAATATTTAACGGGCAATGAGAAATAAAGCTTGCTCTAGTTTTCTTTTGAACCCATCGAGCAGATGAAAGTTGAATTCATGATTATAATACGTCACAACGTTGACATTTCTTGTTGCCGTCGCTTATTGTCCCTATTTGAAGTGCAGAGTTCTACGCCCGTTTCATTTCAAACAATTCTTTTCGATTCAAGTGTCAAACGAATGTGAGCTTTATGACCCGTAATAATAATTATGCACTTACTTATAAGTGTTATATTTATCCACTGAATGCTATAGCCATTTCATTTTTAAAATGCTTTTAAAATAGAATTTAGCAATACAAGTACAATTATCTCCCAACGTAATTCGTGTTTTCTAATTCCAATTTAAATTAACTTCGTAGAAGCCAGCCTTTAAAATAAACTATAGAATTATAATTTGATAAAGAACTCATATAATAGATTTGCCTAGGTAGTCAAATAGAAAACCTTACATCATTATATTGTTTTTTCACTATCCAAAAATGTCCACTTTTAATTTTACACACAGTTCAGAGTTATGTAACAAGATTTTTTATAACCTAAATCATCGATTTATTGGAGTCTTTTATTAATATGGTATCTTATTAAAATGTAGTTCTACGCAGTATCTGTACGTTAGTTATAAAGCTCATCACCTTGACACAAAATTATTCTACTATTTAATTAGCACACTAAAGTGTTTACTCACTACCGCATAAGAGTGTTATTAGGCAAAGTTGTGGTATTTACTTTATCGGTCCAGAGAGATTTCAGCAGGAAAGTAATTCGCCTTTTACGCCAACATGATTATTCTATAATAGATAAGTATATAATAATTGACAAGTACCTATTACCAAACATATGTGGGATTTGCCGAGTGAGTAAATAATCTTGGTATCAAAGTAAATCTTTCTATTTAACAAATCTTTTGCCTTTATACATCTTCGCCATTTTCCATCCAGTATCGTGTCTGCAGGTCAAACATAACTATATATAAATAAACAATAAAAGATTTTAAAATGTAATTTTATTTTTTTGTATTCATGTTGACTTCGAACTAATTGTAATATATGAATTTTATCGTATGGTATCGTTATAGGGTATGCCGCTCTTTTCGGCATGTATGGCACTACCGCAACTGCATCACTCTTCCCATGACATTCCGGTCATTGACATTCATTTCCATCCTTACGTCCTTTATTCCTTCGTTTCTTTATACCTCCATCCGTTTTACTTGCGTCTGTGTTCCTTTTGCTCCATATATGTAACATTTTTCTCTTTTATTGGTTTAAATATTTAATATTTTAATTGTTTATTCACCGTTACCTAACCGAGCATTGATAAAAAGAACGCCTAAGACAAAAACTTTATGATACATATATTTAAAAAGTTTATAAGCTTAGACACGAAACCGCGACCATTTTGTCTAACCTTGACCACGAGTCTAAGAATTATGAATATTTATAGTACTGAATATTTAAATAACCTACATTTTCTAATGTATATTGTTTTAGTATTAAAATCTCATTGCTTTAAACATTGATTAATTCGTATTATAAATTATTAATATAGGAAAGGTGTCAGGATATGTTTAACGTCCATATCATATATTACGGATCACTTCACATAATTTATTAATCTCGAATGTGATCGTGGATTGCCGTTTGCTTTGTAATACGGAGTTCTCTAGTTCGATTCGGGGGCTACATATATAGTGGAGTTTTTATAGTGGCAAGGTTTTTCGAACTCTCTTAGCTAGCTACCACCCCCTATGACAATCCACCACCAAAACAGCATAGCTGTGTTTCGGTAATTATATCTGTTATAGCCAGAATATTCTTAGCGAACACGTTTCACTATCCACGAACTCATTGTTATTTAACATCATTATAGTTAAAATCAAGTGTTAGCCTCTAAACGATAACAAAAAAAATTTTAAGTAAAAAATATAATACATAAATTTAATCAGACTGATTCAAAATTCAGCAGCAAATTTTGTAATGATGAATATTAAATAGAGCATCGAGAATTCCAAGTCTTACCCGGAAACCATTTCTCGTTTGCGGTGTACTAAATCGGAAAATCAACATTACAGCATTGCCAATAAAAAAGTAAAGTTATTTTATATATTACGTTTTTCAAAACAATTATTAAAATAAAACGTTAAATATAATAAGTAAAATTATAAAATTTAATACACAGTCATGTGTTGTGAAGGTTTATAAACGTTTATTTTATGGTTTTTCGTTTACAGCGAACGTTCCGAACTACGACATTGGGCGGGAACAAGCGACGCAAAATCCGGAACTTGAACCATGTGTTGCAGAAAGCTTACAGGTTTATTTTATTAAAGTTGTTTATATATTTACTTTAAAAAAGTATGCAATTGTAAAAAAAAACAACTTTATATTAATTGAATAGTTATTTTCAGTATTATTTTACTAAGTCCTGTATTTTATAGATTTCTTATATAATGAAGCGATTAAATGAGAAATTTGTTCACCCGATGGTAAGATGCCATTCCACGAAAATGATTAGGATGTTTACATAACACCAAACTGTTATTACATTCTTTCAAACTTGAAAATAGACTACTGGATGGTGATAGGTTATTGATCTTTCGTAAATCAAATTAGTACACTAGGTTATCTATGTTTTTCTTTCAGTCTTGGTCCGATTCCGACGGTGATTCAATTTGGGAAACAGCTGACGTTACATTAGAACGCGGCACAAACGGTCTAGGTCTTAGTATAGCAGGCGGCGAGAGCGGCGGTGACATTAGCATAACACGATTGGCTGCCGGTGGAGCGGCTAAAAATGACGGCAGACTACAAATAGGCGACATATTACTAAAGGTAATTAATATATTAAGTTTTACATTTTTAGTATAATAAACATCCAAAACTAGAATACATATCGTGACATGGGATGGCTGACACGTCACCGACCGTAAATAGTATTATTATCTAGTATTTAGATTTTAAAAACGCACTCGGATATAAAATTATAGAAGTAGAGATTTAATATTTTATTTTTATAAGAACCTGATCCTGTACGAGCATTCAGCTGCGGCCTTATTGTTTTTTAACATCGTGCACAATTGAAGTCAAGTGTAAACCCACTGTCGCCAAAAAAATGTCAAGAGACGATATGCTCAATGGGGCTGAAGATATTAACTAGCATCTCACGATTGTGAACAGGAACGTTGTTTACTGTAGTAAGGCAAACATTGTAATAAGTTATATATAATTATACTGGATAAAGTTTTTGAAACAAAATATAGTGAATATTTGACGTTCATTCCGCGGTATTATACATTCATTTTGCAAAAATTAATGCAGCTTCCACAATTACTTCCATTACAAAATTAGCAACATGAATTATATTCACTCATCGCAAAGTTTCGTTAATAGCCAACCTGAGGATAAAGTTTAGGTTGTTCCTTGACAATGAGTATATACAACTAAGGGAATGTAAAACTTTTCTATTTAACTAGATAAATAAAAGTTACCAACTTCGCGTTGTTTAATGAAATATTATGCGGTTTGAGAATAACAGGCATCTCTGTGGCGAAATTTTAGGGTACCACATGTTTTCAACATTTTAGCAAGTGCTTGAATTATATTGTATTTTCTTGGCTTAAAACATACAACGCTCTGTTTAACATAAAATAGATAATTACAAACAGAAAATATTTACGCACTAATATAGATATGAATCCGCTAATAATTAAAACTCATGTTGTTTTTATGAAAAATAAAAATTATCAATTTTAATATATATTTTCTTAAGATTAAAACTTAGGTTAAAATTTAAATAGCTATGAATACCCATCCACCGAACACTAGAATTACTTATGATCATAATAAGAATGATATTGTTTGCCTGTTTCCGGATCCATGTATTATCACCACTTGCTTTCTTTTTAAAATTGTGAATTATGTGCATTTTTAAAAAAACCGTGTCTGTTTAATTACTGTTATAACTGATTTAATGCTTAGACATTTTTTTATTTTAGGTGAATGATATATCTTTGGAGGGCGCCCCCCACTCAGTAGCAGTGGACGCTTTACAAAAAGCTGGAAATGTCGTTAAAATAGTAAGTTCAGCATGGGTAAAAAAAAATTAATAAAAATTAAATGAAATACAAAATTAATTGAAAATAAAAAAATTAAAAGACACTATATAATTTGTTTTGTATTGTTAGGAAAATCATAAACACTGCCGGCCGCGAGGATAATGAAGTTTTGTTCGGTGTGTTGAATGCTTGAATCACTCGTTTGTTCCCGACAGTTTTTTTTTAATGATGGGATATAATTCATAATTGTTTACTATCGTCATCGTCGGTTCTCATCAGAACTCACGGATGTTGTGTCACTTAATTTTCTCAGGATATTTATTACTTGCCCAATAGCCTTCTTATGGCACCAATGTAGGGCCACCGGACGGCATAGTGTTAATTGGTGTTTTTCTTCCAAAGAGAGTACGAAGAGCAAGGCGGCCTAAAGTGGTGACGCTGTGGCGAGGGGCGCGAGGCCTTGGTCTCGGTATCGCAGGGGGAGCAGATGACGCCGCTGGCGGTGGCGGTGTTTTCATATCCCATATTGCAGTGGGTGGAGCTGCACACCATGATGGCAGGCTTAGGTTAGGAGATAAAATTCTAGCTGTCAGAGATGAAGACGTAAGTAAAAATTAACCTTAGCATATATGCTAAATGCTATAATACATTGGAGATTGATTAATGATTACTCCACATTACTATTGCACACCTTGTGTGCAATAGGTCCCATGTTAGTTAATAAACTAACTGTAGCTTTATTAGCCAATGAAAACATTGACTAAATTAATTTAAAATAAATATACAAAACAATGTACTATTACTTAATTTTATTCAAAAACTTTCTTGGACAATTTTTTTACATAACGAGGACCTAATGTCAAATAGCATTATCTGTGGGTCTCTCATAGGATGACATGATCCGATTTATTATGATGTTAAACTTGCAATACGTTAAAAATCATAGAATTGCTTATTAAAATTATAATAAATGTTATTATATACCTTAAATCATGATTACTAAGGATGAACTTTTCAAATTCTGAATTTATATAATTTGTACCTAACACATAGTAAAATAAATTAGGGAATAGAAACATCTTTGATTGGAGCTACACATGCAAAAGCTGTTACAACGTTGCGGAACACCGGGGAACATGTAACACTCGTCGTCTTGCCGGCTGCCTCTATACCACCTGCTGCTCCACCCACTCAGCTTTATACAAGTAAGAAGATTAGAAACATTTCCTTTATCAGCAATGGACTAAAACTTGACTTCAATTTCTTTTGATATAAATTGCTGTATAATAATAAATAATCGTTTTACGTTAAACAACGAAAAGCGTAATAAAGGTATTTTAATTATTAATGTATAATCCTCATTGCTATAATATTGTACTTACCCTAAATATAAAGTGAAAAATTCCAAAAGAACAGAAATCTTATGCCAGGTATGAATAATATATAAGTATGGTAACATAAATATTTTCTATTTTCCAACCCTTATTGTCGATTTCTTTTTTATACATCTACGTGTTACAACTTAAACATTCTGTTTCTAATAAAAAAAGAATTATCAAGATCGCAAAATAATTCAAGAGAAATTAAACCTTTCCAGTTTTTCATCATTACATTAAACTTTTTATATTAATGTACCTCGACGTATGTCCTTTCTAACAACTTAATAAAAAAAATTATGCATTCTTATTAACAGATAAAAAGTTTCATACTGTTTATGATTAAAGTAATATCGTGTAAATAAAATCTCGTCTTCGTAACGTATATATTATATAACTGTGATAAAAGGTCACAATGGATGTAATATATTTGTTATTTAAAATTAATGTACTTATTGTTTGGTCTCAAACTCTGCGATTATAGGATCTTGGCACAATGAAATGCTGAAATTGGTTACTTAAAAAAACACGTTAAGAATATAAACTCGATAATAGTTAGTAAAAACGCACAAGGTTAAGTAAGAATGACTAACAAATATATGAAAATATTAAATAAGTCATAATTATTATTCTACTTAAACATAATTATTAAATAAATACTTTTTTACATAATTTTTCTTTCATATAATGTAAGTAAAAGAAAAGTTTATCTGCTTAATAGCCAGGACGCAAGCAACATCATGTTCGACACTTCATGAGCTCACAGAAGAAGAACCAGGTACAATTCCAAGGTACGTCTCATATTAATCTTAAGCAAATACTTGTACATTTTCAAAAATCGTCAATCAATAACCGATTGTATTATCGGTCTGTCAATAATACAAGCATTTATTAGTTTCTATTGTTTTACAAATCATACTATCTTATTCTTTGTAAAACAATTGAAACTAATCTGAACTCTTAAGTAATGTACCTTTAAATCTCGTTAAGCCATTGACTTCTACATTTGTATTTTGATAAATGATTATGATGCTGTTATGACTTGTTCAATTTGATTTAAAATTATTAAATGAACCTTTATGCAAGTAGTATACATGATTGTCAGCGTCAATTTTCACCACTAAGCAGTCGAATACAAACGGCACTATATTTCAGTTAAAAAATTAAGTAGCTATTGAAATTATTACCTTATGTCCTTAAGAAACGAACACCGCCTATGTTTAGTATTTGCCATCGGATAAACGACCAGTCTTAGATTTATTATGATAAATTGTAACACTGTCTAAAATTAGGTATTATCGCATTTTTGTTTTTACCTCAAAATAATAAATATGTCTCATCGTAGATGCGTACGTATGGTACGGCTTGTGCGTTCTGGATCTCGTCTGGGTATGGACATTGTCGGTGGTCTCGGTGGTGATTCTGACACTTGTGATGGGCTAGAAGATGAAGCATGTGGCGTATTTGTGTCGGGCGTCGCAGTCGGTGGATCGGCTTACGGAATGTTGCACAGAGGAGATCGAATATTAAGTGTCGATGGACGTGACCTTTCACGAGCAACACACGAACAAGCCGCGGCCGCACTGAAGGTCTTTTTCTAAAATTAATTCCAATTTAAAATATGCAATAATGCCGGTGTCACATTTTGCATGTATTATTTAATAACATATTTGACCCAGACACATCTTAATCGATTCAATAAGGAAGTTGACGATTATGCTCTTTTTAGCCTTATTAATTCTTATCTTGCATGCGAAAGAATAGAAATTAATTAGTTTCTCATAAACAATTAGTAATTTCTCCTAACTTAAAATAAAGCAAAGTGAATATTTTAGTGTTTGAAAAGTAACAGCAGAGATAAAAGTTTCACGAGTTCATTACTCATCAAAATTAAATTTTAAATGATTTCTCACGTTGATATCTAACAACTTTCTTTTTAGATTAGATAATATTTTTTATATGTATTTAATTTTTCTAATGACCCAATACTCGTCAACAATTTAGCAATATACGGGGAGCGCTGTGACTATAGCTGCCCAATACCAGCCGGAACACTACGAGAGGTTGCGCGCGCGCATCAGAGCAATTAACGCTGCCGCCATGTCACCGCACGCGTCGCACTCCACGCACGTCCCTGTCCACCCTGACTTACATGCAATGTATCCCAGGTAATCAAATGAAACTTAATATTATTGACTTTAAAAATTAAGATTTTATCTCTTCACGATTCGTCACGGTGGATTAAGACTCCACGATTTTGAGTGTTTTCTAAATGAAACTTTTAACATGTCATATGTAACTCTCACAAGTTATTTGTTATTAAGGTCTGAAATGTGTGCTAAATACATCAATCCTGCACTCAAAAATATTTTCCTGCCTTTCCTTCTTCGATTAAATGCATTCATCTGCTATAAACTGTATTCAATAATCCTATACGATAACTTGAGTCGTACTTTTAATATGAGTGATTTCACTAACATCTCAGGGAATATAGCAACTTGCTCTACCCAAAACTCGATGATAATAAATTCTCTAAGTTTATAAGTATTAAAATGGAACCTTGTGAGTTTCACGACAAAAAAGTATGTCTGCATTAGATTTAAAATGATAACAATTTGCGACGTTTTGACGGTCACTACAAGACAGCCTCTGGACCTAGACTGAATGCGCTTTTGTGTAGCTCTGTCATATCATACCCGTTTCATCTAAATAAATCTGACCTTCGAAGCATATAACTTTTTCTAAATTTAATCTCTTATTTACAGGTAGCAAAGAATAGACTGCCTTCAATTCGACGGATCAAAAAACTAGTTAGAATAATCAATTTAGTTAATAGTTACGTAAAAGACAATAGTTACGTACATATGTGTATTATTTGTATTATGAGTGTGTATTAAAGATGTTCACAAAATTGTTATCGATTAATTGTATAAATAATTGCACATAATTTGATTATAATAATCGTCTTCTTTTACCAATTGATATTTTAAAACAAAAAAAAAAAGAATTCTGTAAGTGTTAATCTAAAAAATATCACTTTTAGAATAGAAAATTTAATGAAGAACCTGTGATATTAAAATAAATGTTAGAAATAAGATCAATTTTAAAACATTATTGGAACTGAATAAACGATAACACCAATTTACTACATTTTTAGTTAACTTTGTAACATCATTCACTACACTGTAGATCTGAAGGAAATACACGGGTTGACTTCATAGAGGTAAGGTTATGAGGTCATTTTTATAAAGAAAAACTAAAAGCATACATCACCTGAACTCTCATGAGGCCGCATAAAAATGTTTATCGATTTTCGATGGGGAAATTCGCCAATGTGTAGCTATTTCACAAGTCTTTGGTGAAATACTTCGTCGTGTTACGGGTGCGCCATCTTTGCAAAGGTGACGTTAACATTAATGAAGTAATTAAAACTGCAATCTTTATGCTCCCTTACTCCTTGGCGCAGTGGTTAACCGCTTTCCTTGTAACGCATAGGTCCCGGGTTCGATTCCCGTGTCACGTGTGTTGTATTTTCCAACCCTGTAACTAGCTACCTTTCTCAATGTCAATCTATCGCTATAACAGCTTTGCTGTGTTCGGGTAGTCATATATGTGAGAGCCAGAATTATTCTGGATGAACTCGCTTTACCTTACCTTATCTGGAAAAGTACTCGAATTTTAAGGTCGAAATAGATTTTAGAATTATTAAATTACATTTCCTTAACCAGGGGCCCAGCTCAAAGTATTGCTGTGTTCGACAGTAATGGGTATAAGATCCAGATTGTTTTATACTTCAATATACTCGGCTTCATTGTCATTTAACCTTACGTGAAAATGAGGTCAAGTGTTACATATATATTAAACGTTAGAAGTAAACGCACTCTACATTCAATTATATAATCATTTTTTCTCACAGTTATTCAGCTCTATTAATCTGATTGCGAAATTTAGGTACACTGTTACCCCAATTTACTAAGAATGCTTCATTACCGTCTCAATGTCAGCAACTTACAAAACTATCAAACAATCAAGGTCAAAATGTATTTGTTTAATCGAGGACCCCAAATTAATAGCCGGGTATTTTGTCTACTGAGTCACACGGTCGTCACAGTTAATAATCTTTGATAATAATACTTGGTTTGTAGCCTTGAACGATTCCTTTTCGTGACGATGTATACACATTCATCATTCTTTCAAGATTTACGATTTCTATTTCACATTAGAAATAGAATGCCGTATTTATAAATAAAAACATATTTATAGACACAAGTACATTAAAACCTCATTATTTACTTACCAATTGACTTTACCAATGTGTGGATGGATTTAAATAGGAGCTATAATTAAGTAAAATACACAAAGAAAAACTTTAATAATCAATCATACAAGCATTAATCGTCTATTCGAATGTGCAGAATTACAACCTTAAAAACGATGTTGCATTTTTTTTAATTGCTACCGAAGCTCAAATTGCTCTCCAATTAACATGCAATAAACTATCTATAGTAATTAATAAAACAAAAAATAATGCTATATATTTTTGCAGAGTAATATAATTTAAGAGTTTTCAAAAAGTCGTAATGATAATTTTAACACAAGCGAAGTACCGAATGACTAACGTTGATATTATATCATTTATTTTAACTTCCCTGTTTTCTTGGAATTATTAGTAAGTACATAACAGCAGCGATACTAATAAGCGATAGTTATTTAATAATTATGATGCTAATTTCACTTATTATATTTGCGTTTCAGTGAATGATTTTCATTGATAAATTGAGACAAAAAATAGCATAAAAATAAGACCAGTTCACTCCTAAAAAAAGAAGAAAATACATCGGGTCAAATTAAATAATCTCCTTGTTGCCCATTAAAAAAACTTATCCCCAGCTTACTTTAGAAATGTTTATATTTTTAACAATTCGACTCTAGATAATATATTTTAACAGCGCCATATTGCACACGTCGCTTTGAGATACGCTTTTATCGTAGTAATTTCAGTAGCTACGCCACCCTTCACAACAAAATACTTTAATTTACTTGTAAAACTATTGGGTATCAGTATATATGCTACCATAGTTACGTCACTCGGGAAGTTTTTGGCATAAATACATATTTGTTATTTCCCACCTTTTTTAATAAAAATTGAAAAAAGACAGAAAAGAAATTTTTATATTTAGTAAATCGAATTTAAAATGAAATGTAAATTAATTTACTTATTTCCGTGGGGTAACATCAGAAGATGCCACGTGTAGTGGCGTAACGCGTAGAGATTGTATTTTAGTCAAAGTATTTGCGATTGAAGAAAGTGGAAATAAGGAAATAAATTTTTGTTTAGTCATGAAGTTCCGCAAAGTAAAGATTGAATCAATAAATTAAATCGGATTTGTAAAGCAACAAAATCTTTATAATTATTTTTATTACAAAATTATTGGTCCTAGTAAATATAATGCAAATTTTATAAGAGAACTTCGAAATTATACCGGTCCTTTACAACAAAACATTTCTTAACCCTTATCATTTCAAGTTATGATACCGACTACACTTGAATGTGACAGAAGGTAAATTACAAAGTTCTATCACCTAGTGGGTCATGTCGTCTTTCTACGCATGTTCCCTGAAATGATCTCTCTCTCGAAACTTTGAAATTTATGACAATGCTTCTGCTTTCTCAGGTTTAATTACCACGCCCTTAGTGAGATAACTTTGCATGTCGGACAAACTTAGCTTTTAAGGATTTAAGAAACGGTCTGGAAGTTTGTTCTTGATTTTAATATTAAATGTAAAAAGTATTTTAGATAATATATCGTTACACATTTTAAAACTTTCATGTAGTATAATGTATTGATTTAAGCGTTACTTTACGGTACTCCATGACTCAATAGAACAAAAAAAAATTATTATTTCCTCTTTGTTGAATCACAAATAGTAGTGAAGAACCGCGTTATGTTTGTTTTTAATCTTAGTTTTTGCGATTAAATTAATCAGAAATTAGCAAAAGAATTTTTGTTACATTTTCATATAGTAACAAAAATGAATATCATCATTATTTAAAACTAATTTACTTATTAAGTTTAATTTATGTTTATAAGTAGTAAACGCATTTCAGTTTCAATGCAGTTGAAACTGAAATGCATTTGCATACAGTTTCAATGAAAATTATAAATCATAAAATTAAAATGCATTCCGATTGGCGTCGTGTCTTTACGCGACTCCAATCAGAACGCCTGTAATATTAATAAAACAATTATTTATTACTACAATATTTTGCAGTGTTCCAATTATGTTACATAGATTTCACTTTTATTATACAAGAAAGAAAATTATTTAAGATTGTTTAACACGATTTTGTAAAATTTATTTAAATAAAATTAAACATAGTTTCTTTTAAAATGCTAAAATCAAAGCCGCAATCGTCAATCTACCACTCAGGCCTTGTGCAGTTTGGCGGATTCTACACACTATACCCATACATCTTAGATTGTAAATGTAGCCTCTATATTTATAAAAGGAAATGAAGTCATATATCACCAATATTTTATTCTTAACATCTCATCAATAAGTTGTAACCATAGTAATAAAGTAAATCAATATTGTGGGACTCGCGTGATTTCTCGTACAAAAAATGCTGTGATAATTATATTAATTATCCGTGTAATGAAGTTCTTTCTTCTGTTTTCCGATACCTTAACAGAAACACTCATCTAGAGGTAAATAAGCTTACACCCGCTGTAAATATGTTATTAATAAACTATTTATATCAAGGCAAAACGTTGAAAGTGACAAACATTTCCATATCAATACAACTAAATTGAATATTATAGATATATATAAGAAATAAATTTAAAATAAAAACGTAGCACAGAAGTAACGTAATCGAAAAGAATTCATGATAATAATTAAATATTTATAGAAAATATATTCGTAAAAACCAGAAATAAAAGGAATCTGAATCTGAACCTGCTCGAGAGATAAAAACGGGTAATTCTTCAAGATGCGCTGTTCCCGGAAATGTTGTTTTCCTTAAGAGAGTAGGCAACGGAATTGTTGAGCAGCAAGAGCGACGAGCAATTACCGGCTGTGTTATCCGAGGAGTAAAGCTTCGAATCTAAATTAATAGCGCTATTAAGTAGAATATGTATAGCAGTGAGTCGCGGTAGTTCTGTTATATTTAAAAACAAAATTGATCGCTGCAGTATTTCGTATTTTGAGTGAGAAAAAATTTTAATATAAAGAATATATAGCAATTAGTTACTTTAGCAACTGTGGTTATACAATTTAAAATGAAGTTTTCAACAAAAGTTGGAAGACTTTATAGTTACTTTCTTACCATCTTTATGTAACATAACCAACAAAGTGCACTGGAGCTGTGTGTTAGGAGCCATTAAAGATATTGAACTTATAAAGATACTCTTAAATTTATGCTTTATGGCGTTGTCATCAAAAGATCAAAGGCGTTGCTTTGAACACTTCCCTAGTGAATACGGGTATCAATAAGCTTTTCAAATGAAGGTTATTGTACATGTAGAAGCTCGGCTTTTACAATTTTCTATATATTGTGCTAAATGGTTTTGCTTGGACTGTCTGTTATTGGGTCGTAGTGATTTATAGCTTGTAACGCTGTGATCCCGGGTTTGATTCCCGGGCCGCAAGTGAAGTGGAGTCTGGACGGTAAGGTTTTTTGAATGCGCTTGCCTACCTACCACGATAATTCTGAACGAACACATTTACAATCATCACGTACCTTCATTGTTACATAACATCAAATTAAACCGAGGTCAAACGTTATCCTATAACGGATAGAAACAAAAAAAACTGTTTTTTTATAAAACTTAAATGAAAACTGAGTATCACAATATATATATTCATTTAATAACATTTGAACATTAATGGTAAGGGTCAAAGATTTTATTTATGCACAAAACATATACAAAATTAAAAAAAATCACAATAAGTGATAAGGGCTCCGTGTCGATTTGCCCGTTAGTATAATGGTAGTAACCTTGACGTCATCACCTGGGGGTTGCGGGTTCGATTCCCGCACAGGACAAACATTCATGTTATGAACATTTATTTGTTATATTAACTATTTACTAAAAAAATATGTATGTATATCGGTCTCTGATAACCCACATTACGGCGTTTGACTACCTACTTTGGGATCGGAGTACTATGTTTGAAACATGTCCTAGACTTATTACTTGTTTTAATTATTATAATGTGAATGAATATGGATAAAACTAAAGTAGGATAAATTTATACCTCCTTATACACGAAAATGTTCGTATTCATACACTATAAACTACGACGAAAACAGTGAATAAGGCATGCTTAAACGTAAAACATCTTGTGAAGTGTTACATTTAGTTGTTTTCAGTTGTTTTGTCTCAAGAAGCGACTAAGCGGAAAGGCAAGGTTCATACATGTAAGCTACAATCTGAAAATCTGTGTTCCATGCTTCTTTCTTCACTTTCTAAATGCTTATACAAATACATGAGCGCTTATTTAATAAAGAGGACCGCCGATATGCGCAAATGTCTATCTTGGTATCAATGATGAACTTATATGGCTACTCCAAACGAATGTACATTTGAATAATCAAAATTATAATAAGTGTTCTTTTCATTTATTCATATTCGTTAAAAGAAATCACTATTCGTAATTTATTAATTTTAATTTACATTATTGCTTTAGTTAGGCAAACTCGGCTTTTCGATTAATATAATAATAATTGCTGACAATAATCTTTAATACAAATCAATAATAATTATAATAATACAATAATAATTACAAATTTAGTTAGGTATTACTTTAATAAATATAATAAATACCTGAGACACATTTTACATATAGTACTCTGATTCAAAAATAGCCTACAAGCAGCACAAGTAGTATTAGTCATAACAGATTGTAACGTGCATATTTTTGAAAAACTTAAATATATATATCAACAACCAGACAAATAATAAACGCAAACGTTGATAACATTCATGTTTGTCCTGAACGGTAATCGAACCCCCGAGCCCTGGTGTAAAAGGGTTACTACCGTTACACCAACAGGCAAGACTTCTATAACGTATCGAAAAGATGAATTAATTCAATCCGTAAATTTAAAGCACTTATTGATAACAGTTTTAAATTTTATCTTTCTGTATATATATAAAATAAGGTAAAATTATAATCTACTATTATAATATAACTACAGAACTTCATTCGGTTGCTGCTACCACTTTTAGAATACGTAATATGAAATGCAATGTTAACCGAAAGTTGGTGGAAATTTCACATTCGAAGCTGAACGTACGTGTTTAAAATTTCACCTATGATTTTTGCTTGAAGTTAGGACTGACCACAAGCGCGGTAAATTAAATTGAAAAAAAAAGAAGTTTTAATGAATAATTGTATTGAAATCTTTTTTAATCCCCGTTTCAATTGAAAAATTTATATAAATTTACTACTTGTATCGTACATATCTTGGACAGTCCACAAGAATTTTACTATTATATAGATTTAACCAACGAATTCGCCCATGAAAGTCTTCCAACACGTTATTATCGATGGGAAATTTATTACTTATATGTACAGAACTTCTTGTCAGTTTATGAAATTAAAAATATCCAAAGCATTGGCATTTTGAATAGTAATTACAATTAAAATCATTTGTTGTGTTGGCGACATTTTAGTAAGTCAAAAATAATAAACATGTTTTACCTAGGATATAAAAGTAAAAAATTATCAACTCGACAATACTGTCAATATTAATTAGTAAAAAACATCTCTATGTTTAGTATATTTAATTAGCTCAATAAAAATAAAAATATGATATATATACATATACAATTAATTTTCACTTTTTCATGTTACTATAGAGGTGTTGATATAGCTGTAGAAGTTAACAAATTAATTTTGTACGCACAATTTACTGAAAGCCTGAGGTGCTGTAAATTTCGAGCATATTCATTAGATCCCACGTGAATCCTTCGCCTCAGCTTTTAGGCAGTAACGCCTGTTGGAATTTTGTAATAAGATTTCCTTAATTTTAGAACACCCTTAATACATGTTAATGCTCAAATAAAGCAAGAGATGTATATTTTCTAAAAAATATGAAAGTAGCGACGAAATTTGAACTAGTAATTATAAAAATATTTTAATTTACAAAGAAAGCACATTAAAATTTGTGCTTTATTCATTTTTATTGTGATCTGCAGAGCTTGTAAATATTTTTACCGTCATAAAGAAGTGCTAATGACAATAATATCATAAATAATAATCTAACTGACAATTACCGATAGTGAAACTCTTACAATATTTGTTATATAGTAAATTTTCATAACATATCAACGATAAAGGAAGTAGTTTTTTTTGTTATTTTAAGTATATTTTATAATAAGTAGACTCCTAACAATCACTGATATAGATTTTCTTTACTTAACGATACACAGCGATTGATCGAGCATCACATATAATAGCTGTACCAAAATTGGTAATAATTTTTTTACGTAATAACTACGAAATTAAATTAATTGATTAGTGCGTCTGGAGATCGGTACTGATTATTTTAAATAACTAAGTTAAATTACAATTTTAATAACAAAGTTAAGTTACAATTTTGAACGTGGTTAATATTTTAGATGGAAAGTAATAAAAACACTAATATAATAATATGACAAGTTTAATGACCCTAAGAGGACTTAACAACTTTTATCTGTAATATACTCGTGTTCAGTACTTTAGCGAATTACGCAGCAGGATACGTTCTACGCTCCAGTTAACAAGAGGTGTCGTTAGCACCTATCCTACGACGTAAATAATCTACGTCATATCAAATACCCTCTGATCTGAAATGTTTTAATGGTGTATAATAACGAATAAACCCGACAAAAATAGAACATAATTAACGCCCTCTAAAGTAACAAAGTTCAATAGGTAAACAAAGAAATCATTAATGGACTGAAAAAGCTGATTCCAAAGACAGCAGTACTTTTTACTTTATTTTAACTCTTAATATAAACTCTGTTCGTACATTTAATGTTTTTATGGCGCTAAAATTACTTCTTACATTTATTTTAAATATTTTTGTTTAGTTTTTGGTATGGTTACCCATTATTAAAACCATGGTGTTTATAATTTCATTAATGAAGTGGCAGCTATGGATATGGTATAACATAGCTGGTTAATACGTAAGAAAGTAATAAAAATCAAAAATCTGCCAAAATGCTCTATTAGGTACTAATAGCACCTATGCCACACATTTGAGAAATAAAATGGCGGGAAACAATTACCTGACTCTGATAAATGTCAAATCCAATCCCTGATCTACAAAAATATTAATTTCTTCCACATAGCAAAGTTCGAAATTTTAAACTTATCTTGGCTATAATATTTTATTAAATTAATCGAAATTATTTGAACACAAGATCAAAAATATACTTTTATACGTTCTATAGGTATTATAAAGGATAAGTTAATGTAAGTCTCTTAAAACATCAAAGCAATCATCATTTATTTTCAATGTTTTGTTATACAAATGAATCATCTCAATAAATTTTATAATAATTGTATATTTTTAACTGCAAATGCTTTCTTATAGGGTTTTTTAAAGACAAAAAATGTGTCAATTTAGTTTGTATATTTGTAATTATTTGTAAAGTTTATATGAAAAACGGTTTGAATTAGATGTATGCAGACGCAGACAGTCGTAACATTGCATTCTCATAAGAAAGGCCGGATACAACTTCTCTGTGTTTCCAACTAGATTTTTTTTTTATTTTTGTGCTCTGGTAAAACCATTTTACTTTGAAGATCTTTTATTTAACTCATAATAAATTTTTAAAATATATCTCACATTTTTATAGTGCTGGACAGTCAACGATGAGTAATTAAGTGACAATTGAGGCGTTGATTCATTTACAATCAATTTTTATCGAAATTGATAAAAAAATTCGATAAGATTGCTTCGTAAAAATTATCTTGTAACTTAACATAAAAGAGACAAATAAGCGACTAAGTAGCATTAACTTATGCATTTATTGTTGTGTAAAGTAAGTACAAAGAAATAGAAAAATGTCTCAATTTTTTTTTCTAGTAGCATTTCTTTCATGTAAGTTTTTTGTTGATATTTAATGGATTACGTCATTAGTTTCCATTTTTAAAAGAGTTTATTTTGATTCACAGTTGTCACCGCAGCTCAATTTAAGCCTGATAATTTAAACAGAATTGTAAATGGCGACCTTGCTGGCGACCATCAGTTTCCATACACGGTAATAATTTATCATTCAATATTTTCTTTAAATTTATGCAATACAATTTTCTACGTGAAATGGATCATAATTTTTATTCGAAATTTTATGATAATTGTATACATATATTTTTACTTCAGCTTAAAATTTAAATAAGTACTGAACAGGTAATCTAGTCTAACGCCGTAAATATGTACATTTTACAAAAGTAAGAATTCGTGTTTGGTTTTATAAAATAATCGTTCCCTTAGATTTCCTTGCAACAATTAGGCAACACACAGTTGCTGAGTACAAGGGGGCACCGATGTGGCGGTGTATTGGTCACTTTGCAACATGCACTTACGGCAGCGTCTTGCTTGTATAATTATGTTAACGGGTAAGTGTTTTCCGTTTGTTGGGAATAAGACAATTATTGAAAAGGATCGCAACAATATATCGCACAAACTCTTTGAAAGCCGATAATTATTTAATTTAATAGCTTGAATAATTCAAGTTGTTGTAATATTATGAGTATTTACAAAAAATTATAACTTTCTTTATTATTTTTTTTAGTGAAGTCACTAAATATTTTAAAGAATTTTAGTACTTAATAATAAATTAGCTCAATAATTCTTAGATAAGATGGTTTTTAGAAATATTTCATTAAAGTAATTTATAATCGTTATAATTTCGTATTAATAAAAGGTTGTTTCAAATTTTTTTTACTTTCGTTTACCTGTATCCAATAAAACTTGCGGAAAGCATTCCGTAGAAAACTTTGATTATATTTGGTAACTTGATTATTATGTACATAAAATTATACCTGTTTACCTACAATTGGAACTTGAAAACAAAGTTATTTAAATTGCCCTGGGCGTCTGAAAATATGACCCGTGTTCGTGTAAGTTTGAAATTATGTACATACATATGTTAATTCAAAATTATACTGACATACATCTATGACTAGTATGAATGAGACTTTTCATACGATTACTGGCTTCAATGTCTTTTGATTATTTAATTATCCGTGTTTAAACACATAATTGCAATGAATAATAATATTCATCACGATTATGTTCCCCACTAGAAGTTAATTTCATTTTGAAAAATAAGCGTAAGAAATTTGATAAATTGTATAAATAGTTTTTGCGACAACATTTGAGAGATGTAATATAAAAGTTTCAATTTCGTTTCAGGATTATTACAATTATAAACCCGAACGAGTATCGTGTATTCGCTGGTGCTACTTTGTTAACCAATGATTCTTCTCCTAATTTTGTGAGGAGGATTGCAAACTTCACTGTCCATCCAGAATATTTGAGACCGCCAGCTCATGTTAACGATATTGCAATAATTACTGTAAGTTGTTTTAACATAACTAAAATAATCTACAAGCTAGGAACAATATCGCGGTGATTATGCAGGACGATGAGCACAGAAAAGTATTTAGGGAATATTGTCTATATATTATGTCTAGGGCAGCTAAGACAAATGGCTAAAAAGTATTACAGTATATTTTAAATAAAACCCGTAATGGTTATTAACTAATTATCAGCGCAAATTGTTACATTTTATTATTATGACTCATTGGTCTGATTATAGCGGAAAACAACGCAGATATATTCCAAATATATCCTTTTTGGTTTAAAATAGATTTTACTTTTGCTTTTATTTGCTTACATTTATCGATGCATTAATGATTCTGATCTAAATATGAAAAATTTGGATAATTTTTATTTGAACTTTAACCATTAAATTACACACAAGTTTAAAACATAATGTGTAATGTGGCAACCTTATTTTATTTGTGTTTAAGATGTTGTAGACGTTGTAGATGTTGTAGTTGTTAAAATATATTTAACACATTTGCTAATGAGATTTATTATACATAGTCTAAGAGTTAAAAGCGTGATAAAGAAATTTTGATTGAAACAATAATATCCTAGTACGTACGTGTACGTTTGATTAACTCGAAACGGCGTCAACATTTTATCAGCCACTAGCTTAAAAAAACTATCTAAAATTATCTCACAAGCTAAACGGAACATTTCCTTGATTATTCGACGATATGATAATAAAATACACGTGCCGCAAAGTGGTAATTGAATTTACACATGCGTTGTGGCACGAGGTAAATACTTGTGTTATCTTCACATTCTCGCCTAAACTATGTCCACTTTGTGTCCGTTATATTTCCCCACGGTGTATAAATTTTTCTTTTATAAGATTGAGGCGTCAAGTTGAAATATCTAGATAAGGAATACCATTATGCACTTTTATCAAAATATTTTTAAAAATGCTCCGGCTTGTGTAACAGAATATTTTATTCATAAATATATATTGATATCTCTTCCTATATAATTTTGCTAGATCATATAGCATCAAAATACCTAAATGTGTTCATCGTGATGTTTTCTGTTATTTATACTTTGCTTTCAATGCGTCATCTGCAACAAGTTCTCACATATCCCTAGATTGGCTCGTAGAGAATAAATCAAGGCATTATCTTAGCATTTTAGATCCTATTTCTAAAAATTACGCAAATAAAATTATTTAAAAAAAATTATGATGGTCTCATACATTGATAGCGATTGAAAAAATTGAGTCATTATTTACAACCAGGGTGTTTTACTCCATTCGACGCCCAGCTGCTGCATTCGGTGAAGTTTGCGCTGTTAGTCTTATTGACGACTATTACAGCTTCATCGAAACTGTTCGACGCCCAGCACACGCTAGAAGTCTATCGGGCGTGGAGCGCCAAGCACGCGACCTTAGTTGCAGTGGTCGGATCGGACCTACGCCTTCCGTCGTTGACATTGGTCGAGGCCGCGGTCGGTTCGAAGAGAGCATGGGCGGCCCTTGCCCTGTTTTGCGAGACAGTAATGTCTCGCAAGGAAGAGCCGAACGTGCAAGGGAGGACGACCCGGCCTCGCTACCGATGCGCCGGAAGAGAATGGGACGGAGGAGGGGGGAGTACGCTCGTCTTCTCCTACCCCACTAACCCGACCCTAGGGCGGCGGAGGGGGATCCGTCCGCCCGACATGGGTTGAGGGTGAAGTGTCGCGTTTCGAACACTTCGCCCTCCGGAGAGCGGATGGGCTAAATTAGCACCCGCCGAACGGCGAGCTCTCGCGTGCAAAGGCCGACGGGACCGCGGAAGAATGCATCCGCGTGCCTGCAGCCCCGCTAAATGGCGTGAGTCGGAACACCGTGAGGTTTTAGTAGGTATACCAGGAGCTTCACTCCCGGGGAGTCCCACATAACTGCCCTGAACCTCCCCTAGTGGGAGGGTATGCTTAATGCATTTCCTCACGTAAAAAAAAGGGTGTTACTCCATTGGATACCCCCGTGACGTAAAAAATTCTACTACTTTAGAGTCCTTATGTAATAAGTAACATTATTATTATTATTAACATCATCTATACATATCTATATTGCAGCTTATCGCACCTTTTAATAATACTCTTGTGCAACCTTTACCGCTGCCCTCAAGTACTTTTGAGCCGAACACTTTCACCCGTTGCACTGTTGCTGGATGGGGAGCCACCAATGTTTCTGAAACGGTGACATTATTTTTTATAATACATTAAAAATAATTAATATACCAATAACACCCGAACTTTAAAGTTAAGTACTGGTACCGTTCGAAATAATTAGTTTAACATTTGCAATTTAAATATTTTTTTATTAATGACTTAAAATAATATTATGTTAATATAAAAATGTATAATGTTGAAACTGTTCATAATGTCATAAGTTATTATAGTCTATATTTTTTCTTTTTCTTTTTCTAGGCTAGCGTTGCTTTGCGTTACTCAAATCAGTATATATTCAGCCAACATTTTTGTACTGCTATGTACAACCCTATAGCCGGCGCTGTTAATATTTTACCTTCAATGGTTTGCGCTACATCAGAGAATATTATCGCATCCGGTTGCACGGTAAGAATAAAATAATATTGGGAATGATTTCACTCGTAGTATGATAATCCGAAGATAGGTAGCCAAGCAATTCCTGTACTATGGATTATCAGAGATTTATATATATATGTATATAATAATATACTTAAATTTATAATAATAACCTGACATAGAACGAACACAAATATTAATCATATCAAACCGCCGATCCCTAGTGTTAGAAGCATGGTCATTACCATTACACCAATAGGCTAATCTAATAATTTATAATACAAAAATAATCAATTGTTAGAAATAATTTTGTGCTAGTAATCGGTGCTGAGCCCTTGTAAATGTAAATGTGAAATCAATTTAAAGTTTTATAATTACATATTTTTACATGTTAGATAGCCTGTTACTAGAAATAATACTCTTTAAAATAATTAACGCTTAAATTCGCTGGCAGCAATTCTTCATTTAAGTAAGGTGATCTGAAAAGATAATACCGCCACATTTATTTCTACTAATCTTTATATAACGCTGAAAAAAAAAAACAGTAGTCTTTAACACCGTAACAAACGCAAACTTGAGTATCTAGGTCATTTAATGTAACGCGATATGTAAAAGTCTACCTTAAAAAAATATCTTTATACAATTAAATATAACAAATTACAGCGTTACAGTCTGATGAGTAACATGTTTTACTTAATTTTATTTTATTATTTTTATTGAAGAAGAATGCCTTGGTTTTATACATTGTTAAATTTACTTATTTCAGAACGATTATGGGAATGCGTTGGTATGTAACAACACTCTGACAGGTGTGCTATTCATGACTAACGGTTGCATTCCATCGTCTTTCCCCGAAATCTATACACGGGTGTCTAACTACACAACATGGATTAGAATCATATCAAGTGCTCCAGCAACTGTCTCGATCAAAGCTATCCTATTGCTCATGGCTGCAGTGTCAACTGTGTTGTTTTATTGAAAAATTAATTAACAATATTGATAGAAAAGCCCTTTGAAAAAGAGGATAATCTGTACCTAAAGAGTAATATAAGACACCAGAAATATATAAATACTTTGTGGTCGAAATTTGTCCGAAAGATATATTCAAAGTTCTATGTTGTATTAAATAGTATAGAATGCCAATATTTAGGCGGTAATACTTAAGTAACAACTCATTATATTTCAAGGTATTCTCAGTCAAATAAAATTTAGTGACATTCAAGAAAAGAAAGTTTTAAGTAAGTACTTGTCTCTCAGAGGTCGGTAATGCGGTTACGAATTGGTTTAGAGGATAGTGAGCGACGGTGAACACTCACCATAACTTAAATATATCGCAAGTTTGCCTATTTTTGTTATATAAACAACCCATTCCGCGACTCATTAAAATAATATTGGTTTCTTTACATTTACTAAACATGAAACTTCTATATACAAGTACAAAGACGTTATACACCCCGAAAGATGTTGTATTATCTATTGCTGCTACATTGAACACCAAACGTAGTCCTGAACAAGAATTCTTCTGTTCTAATATTGAGACAGAACAAACATGTTTATTTAATTGCAAACACATGCAGAAGCTAATGGAAACTATCTACCCAAGGTTATGTAACAGAAATAAAATTTTATTTAAGATAAAGTTAAAGAAAAAGATTAATCAAGATGGAGGAGAAGCCGATCACTAAAAGATTGAACAGCATTCACCTCAGACGCATAAACATATTTAAAAGAAAACTTGTAACTTCTAATTGCGTTGACCCATTCTTGATACAACTAATTTAATAGTCACGGTTTTTTTTTAATTTTGATCTTGAAATGTTTATAATGGCGGCTATAGAAACGTTTTAAAGATTTCTCACGATTTTCTCACAGTAGCTAAGGAAATTGAAAAACGAAGTAAAATTAAATGAGATCGGAAATTAAATACTCACAACTAATTGAGATTTTTGTAGTTAAACATTTCGTAAAAATTGTATTACATTAAATCTGACTTCTTGTACCTAAAAATATTTATAAAAATGTTAATAATTTGTCGAGTATAAATAGAAACAATAAAGTGTACAATTTTATAACATGGATTTGTGCAAAATCAACATTTCTTTCTTTCCCGCTATGAATATAATTTTTTGAATTATCTAAATTTCAAGCTAAAAAAATATATCAAAATCGGTGCCTATTAGTAAAAATTAGGCATATTTTTACGTAAAGAAAGGAAAAACAGACACAAGCCACGAGAATCGTGTACTCGTATAATTTATTTTTAATTTGCTTTATATCAAGGCTATGTTTAAAACATTGCTAAATTGTTTTTAAACCCAATTAGAGTTTCTATCGATATATTACAACTATGAACATTTGCATACGCCATTATTCACGAAATAATCTACCATTGAGACCCACTATGTAATCTAAACTGAGTTAAAAAAAAAAGAAACAGGTTGGTTTAACGGAAGTGTGTTGTATCGCTGTGCAACTCATTATGAATTTGTTTTCGCTTTTTCCCCGTTTCTTCATTATTCTTTTTAAGACATCAAGACATTTAACTTAAAACTTTGTAAAATATAAAATATTGAAAAAACTTTCCTTGCCAGTAGTCACCAATTTTATTTCTAAATGCAATGTATGAAGTTGAATGTCTGTAAGTTTTTAAAATGTGTACATAAAGTACTTTTTTATTTCAATTTAAAATTTGATTTAAAAAGTTATCCTAATTAGAATATCCTTTTGAAATTTTTATCTAACGGTAACTATCGGGTTATCTAGTACCACGTCTACCGTTATAGAGTGATAGTACGAATAATTTGAAGATTGGCATTGATGTGGGTCGGTCTATTAATGTGTTCATTTGTCAGATCTGAGCACATAAAAGATATAAAAATATTTACAATTATATATATAATTCCTTTGATGATCCCTCAATTATATTTTTGTGAATACATGCAGAAGGAGTTTTAAACAAACGAACCAGTATAATACAACGGTGATAGCAAAAATTGTGCCATATCTTAGTAAATTAACGCTGTCATACATTAGAAAATTTTAAATCTTAAATAACTTGTAAAGTTCCCGTCGGGTAACCTACATTTCTATTTGTGTATAGTCGAACTAAACTGATGCAGTTTTCACTGGCCTACATTGAAGTTAAATATAAAGACGACATAACTTTTAAATCTTTAGATTTGTTGTAAGATATTTTTATGAAAAGTCTATTCAGAAAATGAATTATTATTTATAAAACATCACATTGCAGTTTCTAATGAATTACAGATGAAATTACAAGAAAAAAAAGTATTTGTGAATATCTTAAGGAGAGAAGAAAGATCACAAATTGTACGACATGAAATAAATATAATTTTTTTTTATACACTGTGTTAAAATATAGTAGAAACACTTAAGATCTTATATGTACGTACCAATATAACCCCTGATATAAATTATAAGAAAGCACCTGATACCAAGTTTTTGGGAAAACATTTCTGTTTTAGGCTTCATAATATAATAATAATGGCGTATTTTATTACACCACATTTTGTTTAGCACAATAATTAATGGAAAATTTTGTATTTGTTTGAATTTCTTGTTTTCTTTATTGTGTAGCATAGGAGAAATTTTGCATCGAAATCCATTACATTAGTTTTTTATAACAAAATGTTACAGTTTAGTAATTGTTATCAGCAGGTAGCAATTATTATTATTTTTTTTACACTTTTGAATGAATCGTATAATTTGTACTATTAAGTATGTTTGTAAAGATAAATTCATGAACAAGAAATCAAAATAGATAGTATTAGATAAACCATGAGTTCCTGGATATAATCAAAGCCTAATGGATATTGATTCGCTGATTTCGGATCCGCGGACTCAAATTACAATGAGTCTGTTAAAGATATCTAAAAATAATCATAACGTATATTTATTTTTATTGTTTTCTATTTCAATTTAAACAGTTTTCAAATTAACATTGTAAGGTTTTAAAAATATTTTGTTGTACTTTGTATTCATTGAATTAAATAAAAGCCGTCTTACAACTTTGATTTTTTATTTAGCACTTTCTGGAATCCGATCAGGTATGCATTACACAGGTTTCGCTTAAGCATAGACAAGTGGAGCGAATTCGCTCTACATTTGCACATTTCCTGTAATATATTGACAAAATACAATTCTAGTAGTCAATAAGATCATAGTGATAAATCTTCCTATTATTCTATTTTGGTTTTAAAAAATCTGAAATATATTTTACGCAGTATTTGTATATAGTGTTTTTTTTATAAAATAATAAGTTATGTAAATATGACCGCTTGAAAAAAAACTTATTATTTATTCACCAGTTTTCTAGAAGTAAAATATAATTGATGAAAGCATTTTTAAACTTTTTAAAAGTTTTGCCTAAATATGTTTCATTTTCTAACATATTTATGAAATATCAGAATATTTATATTTTCCGTCTTAAATGGTTTTACTTATTTAAGAAAAAAGTTATATGGCAAAAACTGTGATGATAATACGTAAATTATTATATTTTAATCAAAATAGGTCCAATACAAACAAATAAAAGTTAATCGTTTTTAAATTGATATGATTTTGTTGTTGCAGAAGATACAAAAATAAATGTACCCATTAACCTTTCCGCTTTATTGTCTTTTACTTTTATTTATTCATGTTAAATAACATGAATTTGTTATCAAAGGTATACATTCACAACAGGTTGATTCTTTATTGATGAGTTGTATACGACTTTTAAATTTGACGCTAAAATTCGTGATGGTTATTTACGTTACTATATTAGCTAAGTTAAATGAATATCGAATTTATTTTAATTTTTTATACTAATATTGTAAGACATCGCAATGCTGTATTGAAACTATTAAATTAAGTACTGATGTTTACGAGAAGTGCCGGTAGATATATTAAAAATTTCCCATACATAATATAATAATTCATAATAAACTTGCCTGTAATGTTTTGCTTTGGGCATAGCTATATAAAACATTATAATTTCTGTAATAAAAAGTACAATCAGGTTACTTATTTACAGTAATTGGAGTAGATAGTACGATTTACTAGAAGGGTTAATAACCTCAAATGTAAATACAATTAAAAGTTGAAAAATAAATTCTTTAAATTTGTTAAACCTGATTACATTTGTAAATTAAATTATATACATCATAATTTATTTTTCAATTTAAATTTTTTGGAATCAACGTTTTTAAATAATTCCACAAAATCAATACAATGAATGAATCTATATATTTAAATCCAAGAAATTATCTTTATTTATTCATATTAATGTTATACTATATTTATTAAAAGTCAATTAAAAGAGTACAAACAGTTACTTTGTATAGTGGTCAAAATTCAAGATCGGAGTTCAGCGCACATATACACGTCCACAATATCAACCAGCAACTAGCAATGTGTGTGCCTTAATCGGAAGCTAACTGGAAACTTATTTAGCCTTATAGCTTAAGATGAAGACCGTCTTCAAACTTACCCGATTAAATTCCGAAGTTTTAAAGTCAAAGGCATTGCTAGTTATTTTGGCACAAAGAAAATATATTTGGCAACAGAAACAGTTCGTTAAAAATATGAAAGAACAAAACGTAACTACTATATCACAAATAATAAGTACAGATGTGTTGGAACACAAAAGGCACAATATTGAAAATTAAGCTTGTAAAAGAAGACAAAGCAGCAATGCAAAAACTGGACTTCGAGCCAAAAACGTTTTCATAGACGACAGATGCTTGGCTCGTACACTATTATGTGGTCTCCGTTGCATTATTACATGTATTAAGAGGTAAAAAGGTTATTTACATAGTAAGGTAGTTTTTATGCTTATTTATTTATACATTTTGCTAATTTTCAAGAATCATTATGGTACAAATAATTAATATAGTATTTTGAAAAGTTCTTCCAAATGCCAGTTATTTAGAAAAAATCAATATCTTTCCAACCTATACAGCGAAATTGTAAATTCAATTGCAAGGACTGCAATGTACTTATTACATACCATAATTACAAGAATATTCTTCTCGTATGGTTAATTAAACATAAAATTATTATTCACGAACCCTTTATCTTTTTAGTACTTTAAATGTACCTAAATATTCAATTACTTTTATGTACTCGTAGTATTAGTAATATTTTCCTAATAAAAATGAAATTGTTTTATCACATTAATACTAGATTTGCGGCACTCGTCATTTTAACGGAGCATCCTTTTATAAAAGTTCTGTATACAAAGATGCATTTGTTTGTTTTATTTTCTCTTTTTTGTTTTTAGCAACATTGCTTTATACTATTCTTGCAAAACAGGAAAATTAATATTACAATATTGAACCGTAATACCACAGATTTGAAAAAAGAAACCATGAAAATATGTCCGGAAATTTAGTGTTAATGTTTATTTATGTTTACTAAATTATTAACATTTAAAGTAAGTTATTTCATGTATGTACCACATATAATCTACTACAATGGAATAAAGTAACTCGATAGACGAGAAAATCGCTACACTTTTATATACTACCTATGTAAAAGTAACCAAATGTCATTAGTTAAATGCATTTCCTTAGTTCGGGCCATAAAACACATCTGTTTCTATCACTGATGAGTACGGGTGGGTTTTAGCGATCAGAGACAAACTGGCGATCTCTTGTTTCATCAGTCTACAATAAAAAAAATAACCAATATTCTATTCGTTCTAATATAAGTTTTGATACGTTTTGCATTGTCTACATTCGCTCTAGAACTTTTAAAAATATGATCTAATAAAAGTTTTAAATCTGTTTCATTTCACAACTCTTCGCGTTATTACAAGCACAATTCTTCTTGCACAGTCTGTATTCAAGTGCACATTAATAACATGTGCAGAATTTATATTATAAAAGAAACATTCCAACTTGTGTTTTTAAATTGGGAATACAGCTTACTTGTTATTTTTAACAAACCTTAAAAATATCCTATTCTACCACACGTATGACACTAAATTTTAATTAAAAATGTTATTGCAATTGCAATAAAATGAATACCATAGTTCACAGTTTATGTAATAAGTTGGGGAAAAACTCTTTACGCATATAGTATGTATAAACTTGTAAATAAAATCTCCTTGGCTATACCATTAGTACCTAGCTGGTTTTGGTATCATTAAGAACTTATAATTTTAAAGAAATTATTCCAAATTCAAATTAGGAAAATGTGTGTTTTTCATTTGTTCTTCTTATTGTTATAATTAATGAATCTATTGAAGAAATTTGATAAATTTTAAAACTTTACTACAAAAATTAAAAAAGCAACACAAGCCGCGGAAAAAGTTTGTGATGTTTATGGCCCTAATACAGTATTTGTAAGAGTAGCGCAAATTTGGTTTAAGTGTTTTCAATCCGGAAATTTTGATATCAAAGATGCACGTCGCTCTGGTCGCCCTGTTACGGACAAAATTGATGCCATTTTTGAAAAAGTCGAGCAAGATTAGCATATTAGTAAAAACGTAGCTGGAGAACTGGGAATAGACCACAAAACGGTTATCGCGCATTTGAAAAAAGCTGGGAACACAAAAAAGGTCGATATTTGGGTGTCTCATTAGCTCGCTAAAAAAAATCTAATGAGCCGTGACTCATTTGTGACTCTTTATTACGACATAATGAAACCGAACCATTTTAAGGAAGCTGATAACTTTTGATGAAAAGTGGGTCATGTACGACAAAAACGTGCGAAAAAGATCGTGGTCAAAGGCTGGTCAGGCTTCACAGACTGTGGCGAAACCCGGGTTAACTCGCAACAAGGTGATGCTGTGTGTATGGTGAGATTGGAAGGGCATTATTCATTATGAGCTTTTACCGCCAGGCAGGACCATCGATTCTGAACTGTACTTCGCACAACCGATGGAATTAAAGCAAAAAGTTCAGAGAAAGCGACCGGAATTATTCAAAAGAAGGGGTGTGATTTTTCACCATGACACCGCTAGACCTCACACATCTTTAGCTACTCAGCAAAAATTACAAGAGTTGGGCTCGGAGGTGTAAATCCGCTATATAGTCCTGACCTGGCACATTCAGATTTTTACCTGGTTCGGTCTCTGCAGAATTTCTTAGGCAGTGTCAGGTTAACATCACGAGAGGACTGCCAAAACCACTTTTTTAATTAGAAGCCCCAAATTTTTTATAGCAATGGGATCACGTCCCTACCTACAAGATGGTAAAAAGTTATCCAACAAAATGGCACCTATATACTTTAGTCAAATGTAAACAAACTTTATAAAAAAAATACCGTTTGAATTTTTATATTAAATGCGAAGAAACTTCTTCCCCAACCTAATATCAATACAGATAAAAATAACATTATGAGTAGATAGATTTGTTCAAATTGCCTTATATTTCGCCTAGTAAAATTACTTCTACCAGATTATTGGTGGAGAATTTCGTTTGTTATACTAACATTAATAAAATAAATATATCTATTCTCTTAACTTGGATTATTATTATTAGAATAATGTAAAATACAGATAGAAGTGTTGCAATACCTTTGCAAATTAACTCCTAAAATTGAAGACTGAAGAAAAATAGGTTTTTCAAGTACCAATTTCGTACTGTCAATTGCAGAGCGACGACCCTCTGACAAACGAACCAGGGATTTATGCGAATTTGAAATTTAATATATAAATATGGTGCTGGATTGGAATTTGTTGTAATAATTGTAACAAGAAAACAAAATATGTTCTTAGACAGTACTTATAGTGTGATATGACAATATATTTCTTCTGGAGCAATACAAATTTGCATAGCTCAGATTTTAAGCGAAAGTGAAAAAAGAATTTATTGATTAATGAATTTAAAACCATTTCCATTTTTTTTTCTTGATAAATTTGAACACAAGTGGCCCGTTAGCTTTTATTTATACTAATAATTTCATAAAAATGCTACCGCATAAATTTATTTACCATAACATAAATTTATAAATATTTGTATGTAATGCTGAACACTAAATCATAATGGAATTTGCATTAAAGGTAAAGCATAAGAATTGTATGAAATGAATATTAAACCTGGTTTGAAATATTTATATTTCGGAAGGTAACCGCGACTGAACCTTTAAGTGATTTAAAATTTAAGTGATATAAATTTTTCTGTTTAACATTATCTCGTCATTCATCTTGAAATTGGTTTAAACATGTTATACGCAGACATATTTTAATCTTTCCGAGTTATACACTACCGGTATCTCATAAATGCTTCAATAATTAAATAGCTCCGTTGATAATTCACAACATAAGCCTACTGATACCACGCATTTACATATTTCAGCTTAACTAATTCGAATAAGGTAAATATTCATTCTCTTATTATACACACCGAGTTACGTAGACGTTTGTTATTATTTTTTTTTAATTTTAATTAACACGATTTCATGACACAAGGCTAGCAATGCTTTAAGTACATTTAGTAAACAGTAAACCCTGTCATATACATTCGTCATTAGCAGCCATTATTCTTATGTTTTGAAAACTCGAATGTAAATTTAAATATTTCGCCATATGATTTATCAAAATTCTTCAAAAACTTCAATAAATAAAATTTTAAAGTGCCTCTCTATATAATTTTCTCCAGCTCATATTAGTTTTCGATTTAAACGCACTCAGACTTATTTCATCAAACTTAAAACAATAACCGGAACACTGACACTTTATTAGCTCGCAGACTCCGGATCCCCGGGCGTTGATTTCCAGCCGAAAAAGTTAATAATTCCAAACATCGATCGAATATAGACAGTCCCTGCTTTTTACTTTACTCTTCTTTCATTCGCTTCTGAATATTATTAGTTATATATATATATTAGTTTGGTACCCCGGTTCTGTTTGTCTAATTATTAGTCTCACGTTTTATTTTTCATGAAATATGGGACAAACTACTAATAATAATGTTTATGTTAGTGTTTAATTTAAAATTAAAATATTCAAATGATTAATAAATAAGGATAACGGTACATTATAATTGTAGAAGCTTTTAAAGTGAAATATATATCCTGGAACGAAATCAGAGTCGACGTTAGCATAGGAATGTCTTATAATGCTCGATAAACAAATACTGATGGTTTGGCGAATATAAAGAGGATTGCCTTTATTTGAAAATAAAACCTTCTTTGTATTTCAGTTCTTTGCGAATTCACATAAAGAGATACTTTCAAACGTACTTGGGGATGACGGTTAAAATTATAGGAAAAAATAAAGCAGATACTAATTTTTCCCGACTTTTTGGATTTACATTCTTATTATATATCTGAATTACTTTTCACAAAAATTGTACTGACAACGAATTACATGTTTGCATAAATTTTTTTTAATTTGAAAATATTGTTATAAGTTCTCAATTCATTGACCAGTTACACTTAATTCCTTCTTGTGTAATAAGTTAAGAAAATATATTTTGCTTACACAATATTACATAGTATTTTATGTGAGATTATAACAGTATGTATAAATCCCACATAAAATGATGTTGGAATACACGGTCCGGTATACACATGGGACGGTAAGTAAATTACTTAATAAATTGCATATTTTAATTTCGTCACGCAATCATATTTTATTTACACCTCGTACGAGTTTATAGGTCTGCAATTCTTTTAATAATTAATGCAGCGATTGCAACAAGATCATATATTTTTTTGTACGCCGTGTCTCTACTTCTAAATTATTTAACATCTATGTTTTCTAAGACTTTTACCTCATAGGGGTACCGTACCCAAAAGTTGACAAACGGAAGCATATTACTAAACCTCCACCGTCCATCTGTCCGTCAGTCAACGGGCTCTATCTCATGACCATAATAATAAAAATAAACTTCACAAGGAATTTACACATTACGTATCCCTTTCTATTGGCGCTACAACAACGAGTGATATAAATAAAATAACACATATTATTTTAAAAAAATACTAAAATAGATAAAATTTACCAACAAAAAACATGTATATTATGTAAGGCATGAATATTATATATTAAATTTTTTTTTAAGAATTTACCTTATAATCAAGTTAGTGAGATGTGAATAATCTTAACATTGTTTAAAACAAAACGTGAAAAATTGGTATATGGTTGATTGCCTCTGTGGCGCAGTGGTTAGCAGACAATAGCTCGCAGATCACCGGATTCGCGAGCCACTTTCAATGAAGCTGTAATAGTCGTCAATAAGACCAACAGCGCAAACTTCACCGAATCCAGCAACAGCAGCAGTAGCGGCGCAGTAGTTTACCCGTTTTCCAGGTAACGCGGAAGCCTTGGGTTATCGATTCCCGGGCCAGAGAGGTAGTGGAGTCTGGATGGTAGTAGGGTTTTTCAAACCCGCGTGGCTAACTACCACTCTCAATGTCAATCTGCCGCTATAATAGCACTGCTGTGTTCCGACAGTCATACATGTGAGAGCCAGATGTATTCTGAACGCTTCACTATCTACGGTTTCGTTGTCACTTAATATCATCAACCATAACCGACAAAAAAAAGTTTTAAGTGAATAATATAAATAGATAATTTTAATTAGACCAATTCAATGTACAGCAGCAAAATTTGTAATGATGAACATTAAATAGAGCATCGAGAATCTCAAGTCTTACCCGGAAACCATTTCTCGTTTGCGGTGTACTAAATCGGAAAAGCAAAATTACAACGACGGTACATCGAACAACCTTTAATCGCTCGAATGCTTACTAGCAATATTGTAAAAGTGTATCGTAAGGAAAAAATACTCATCACAAAATCCAGTCGATTGATCAATTCACTAAGCCCTTGATAACAAACTATCACAAATATACATTTTCAATCTTGTAAAACATAAAAATTAGAGTATTCAGGACTTGTGTTTTTTAAGTATTAAAAAGAGTGCGAAATTAGTAATAGGACGCACTAATATAATTTTTGGACACGGTATTCATCAACAATGATTTAAAGAAAAAACTTTTCTTACCAACTTTATTATTATGAATTATAGACATTTGAATTAAAAAAACAATGTGAATTAAAATGTACCAAAAGTTTTTTTTATTTATTAAATATAAATCCTCAATATAAAAAGTATTGCGGTTATTTCTCTGAGAACTATTAGTATTCTAATACTGCTTTATGATTAATGCAATGTTTTTTATGTATATAAAATAAATCTGATAGGCTTCAGCTGTTTAAACTAAAACTTCTGAAATTGAGAACTGGAAGAGTAAAACGAGTAAAATTTATTATTTTAAAAGTCTACGAAACACGGCTTTTATTAACAAGTTAAAAATAACGTGTTTATAAAATTCAAGTTATTATTTTACATAACGGAACCGCTAAAAGCTATACTATTCATATTTCTTAGATTTTTTTCAATAAAGTTTTATTCGTCGGAGAAGCCCGAGAAAACTAGAAAACATATATCATGCAAAAGAATTGTCTCTACATCTAAAATACAGTGCATCAAGATGCGAAGAAGATGCCAAAGAATAATTTTGCCGCTATTTCTGGGTTTTCTGTCAGCGAATGCACTTTAAATTCGATTGCAAGCAATATTTCTTTTCCGTAATTCGTGCTTCAAAGTATAATAATTTTGATTTATATTTTTGCTCATAGTAGCTAAACTATCTAATATTTTGGATCATCACTCTAATATATCATAGTGCTTATTGACAAATACTTAACCGACTGAAAATGTAAAACGAAGAGTTTTAATAGAATTTAATAAATGCACAATCAATGAATATTCATAATCGCGCTTCGAGTTAGAATTTTTCTTTTCTATATTACTAACATCGAGGTACACTTTCAAGAAAAAAAATCTAAGTTGAACTGCTAAAAAATGTTATGCATCATAATACAAAAATAGTTACATGACTAATTGAAAACCTGTTTTCTGGGTTGGTTAATAAGCAATATTATATATTACCTATGCAATAGGTAATAACCTAATGAACAGTATGAAGTTGAAGTTATATAAGGCGTTGATGTCTTCAATGCAAATTTGCAAGTTCAGGCATTCGTTATATTCAAATATGCATTCGAAATGCAAGAAAGATGGAGAACAGTCTCGCTTTAGTGATGAACATCTCGGTTTTAGATGCATAATTCTATACAAATACGTCGTGTTAAGAATCGGCAAGTCGTATACATACAAAATATACGATAAAATCTTATTAAAATTGACAAACCAAGCCTCTTTTGTTAATAGTTATTTTTTAATTAACCGCGTCCGACTTTCTCGTGAGCACTAAGCGCTTAAAACCAACCGAAGTTTTCTCTCCTTTCCTGGGAAAGTTGAAGAAAAATGAAATTTACACAATGCTATTAACTGTGGAATCCTACTGTTTTGTATGGAAGTTCAGAAAAGTATTTTTATTCATTTTTGTTACTTATGAAAATAAGAAGCATTCAAATAAATAATTTTGTGAAATTGTTAGCTTGAGCAAATTCATTTAGTATAATTATTTGACGATATTTTACTGTATACGTTACTTTCGGAAATGTTTATTATAACAGCTCATATTTAAAATGCAATTACTAACGATAAAAGTACACAACAACAATTACTATTAAATAAAGTTTTGAGCAATAGTCTTACATTATCGAAATTATTTATTTATTGCTATTTTCAGATACACTACCTTGTAATAACTTCCAATGCAGATTAGTCATTTTACCAGCGTTTATAACATTTTTTGTTTTGCTATAAACAGTGTCTCAAAGTACGTATGCAAAGTAACATAATGTGACTATGTACTAGTACATAAAAATGAATGATGCTTTCGATCGTACACATAAAGTAAATAACATCATGGTACCTATTAAATGAATCATTACAGCTTTAGTCATAATAAAAGTAGGGTACACTAGTGCTATTAGATATTATATTCCACCCGTGGTTTGATGTCATTTACCACTTTGCTAACCCAATATCATCCATTGAATTGATCACACAAGTATGGATCTAGCTTATATAACATTAATAAGCTGCAACCTAGTCAGGTCTTCTAACAAGAAATAAGCAAATAATCTCCAAGATCTAACAAGAGAAAAACTTATAAGGAAACGATATTTTAAGCGCAGCATGCAAACAAGACTTGCATACCATAATCCAATTTTGTCGATAGTCATATCAGTAAATATCTTTTAATGTAATTAGATTAAATAATTTTACCAATTTTACTTTTCAAATAATGTCATCATTTGATTCAGTAACCTGATTTTCAAGCTCCCCCAGCTATTACGTAGTACGATTTTTCCTCACAGATAAAATCATAGAATATCTATCAACTGGAAATTCGCTTAATAATAATTCTTTATAAGTTCGATACTTTTATCTGTTCTCTGGAATTAAATCAGAAATATTTTTAATATTACAAAATTCTTACAGAAACAATGCTCGCTTAGTAACACGAAAAAAATTTTTCTATATCAAAAAACATTAAATTCCTTTTTGTATACACATGTTATGAAATTTATTTTCAAACAAATTATTAATTATGTGTCAATTAATACCAGCTTAATATTAAGCAAAAACAAATTAACACTGAATATCAATTAAACGAGAATACAAATATTTATCTACTTTTTTAAGATACGCTTTGTGGAAAATCTAGAAAATAATTTCGTATTGCTAGTGACAAAGAATGATGCCAATACATATAAATGTTTACTTTATGATATCATAATGCATCAATATTATTTTGATTATTAATATGTTTATTTAAGCTATTCCAAGATAAAATTAATTTACCATAATAAAGATTTTAAATTAAAGCATTTTTTTATTGATTATGGACTAACACTTGACCGCGATTTCACCTGATGTTAAGTGACAACAAGGCCGTACATGGTGAAAAGTTTTTACCCAGAATACTTATTGCTCACACATATGTAACTGCCAGAACACAGCAATGCTGTCTAGGCGACAAATTAATATTAAGGGTAGTAACTCACCAGGCACTTTCGCAAAACCCTGCCACCAGTCTGCCTCCATTGCCCATGCGGCCCAGGAATGGAACACGGGATCTCCGCTTACAAGACATGAGGATAAACCATTGCGCCATGGAGACAGTCAAATTTTTAAGCAAGTAAAAGCAGCCAATGTTTTTTTAATAAACAATTACTGACGCAATTTTTACACTTAGAAATTATTCGACAGCATTAACATAAGCCCGTGTAATATTTTGTTGGTTGAGCTGGATGACCGCCAAATGCTAATATGTGCCGGAATAGCTTAAGTCTAATTAATGCAAATTCGGCAACAAACGGTTTACATTTTGATATAACTTACAAGTAATAAAAGTACTAATACAAAAAATTGTGCTTTTTCGCTTTATATTTTTTTTAAAACAAAAAATATATTTTTTACCCAAAATAATTTATTTTAAAAGTATTAAACCTATTTTCTATCGATTTACGAAAAAAATCTTTGGTATCGATATTGCTGGTTCTAATAGTTGTTAACTGCTAGAACACCATGCTTATCTTTTGTAAGTATTGCATTAACATAAAATTAACTTTAAAACAATATCAAATAATTGTCTTTTTTATAGGCAGAGTGGACAAATAAGCGAGTGGTTCACTTGATGGTGAGTGATCACCGTAGCCCATAGATAGCTGCAACATTCGGGGAGTTGCAACTGCGTTGCCGATCTTTAACTCCATAGTAGTATCTTTTCTTGAAGTTCCCTGTCGTATCGGTTCGGAAATACCGCTGACGACTTAATTCATAACGGTTTAGTTTAAATTTTGTTATACCTTATAAAGCTGAGTTCAAGAACAATACAATAAGAATATAAACAAAGATTATTTAATAATTTATCATTTTAAATACCACATATGTGTATTTTATGCAATAAGTAAGTTTATATAAAGACAAAAATATGTGTCAATATAAAATAAGACAATATAAAATCATGTTTTTATGAGTTTTATTTGAATAAATATACTTAAGACCAAAAATTGAATTAAAAAACTAGATCGCCTGCTAGTACACCTAACAACTTGTTAATATAAGCTAATGTAAACAAATTTCTTCCAATTTTACAAGTCAGTGCACATGATTGGATATAACATGCAAGATAACCACCAAAATAAAAACCGAAGTTATTTCTAAAACACTAAAATTTTTCTTTACTTTTTAACTCACAATCCTTGTTTATACTAAAACTGAATTTCAAAATAATAAGAATACATATAACAATGTACTTATAAATAAATTTGATACCAATTTCATTATTTATAAACAGAGCTATTTTTCATAACTTATAACAAAATGAGAAGGAATGCTTTTCTAGATCCAACAGTATCATACGTGTTACAAAGGAAAAATGCCTCGTATCTTCAATATTATACTTTATAATTGAGGTTAAGTGTCGTTGGCACGGTCAACCGCTGAATGTATGTACTTAGATTTAGTATAGTGAAAGTGTGACGTCATAGTGGTAAGAACAAATTGACAATTCTCTTTTCCAAAGACAAATACTCCAAACTCCTAAATTACTTAAACTATCTGATCCATGTAGACTTTAATACTTCATTCTAGAAGGCTTGCACTGACTTTTACTGATTCAAGAAAAAATTGGTTTAATATTGGAATAAAAATATTTAACAAATAAAAAAAGAGAAAACTAAGTTGCTGAATTTTCACTTAAATATTTCGTCCTATAATTTAGACTTAACTTGTACCTTCGTAATACTACAATAACTAAATTTACAAAGATTATGTTATTACTTAGGAATACGATCAACGAAGCAATTAGTTATTACTGTGCCACCAAAGGTGGTGTTTACCGCTTTAACTCATCTTAAACTCTACCATCCAATTCGCCCAAGTTTTCTTAATTAAACCACCGCACTTTAATTAAGAGTTGCTTACCAAATACTTCCGTATTTCAACTTCACAGCTATTGATCAAATCTGCTATTATTGTTCAATACATTTCCTAGCTGAATATATTGAAATTTATTTCATATGTAATAGCTTATAAATACGTATAATATTTAAGTTATTATTATAAAAATATTGGAAATCTACATGGTCACCTGGAGAATTTTAGACACATGTTTGTTAAAATCACATATAGCATTTTGAAAATTCATTATTTTGTTTGCTTCAAATTGTTATACTTTTTATAGCCGGAAAAAAAGGAAAGTTAAAAAATTATCGTACTAGTAATAAATGAAAAGTTCATCGCGAAAGGTTTTTCCTATAGGCTACGAAACTATCTACCATCGTACTGTGTCCCTTTTTATCATACAAATGGCATGAAAAAGAATGTAGATTACATAGTACAGTTTCTTAATCTCTATTAATTGTTTATATTATCTCTTTTTACAATATTTCCTAATGTTCAAATACATAATACGTGTGTTTCTAAATATTAAACTATTTTTTTTATTTATAAAAATAATATACAAAATGTAATGTATTATTAAGGGGTTTAAAACTTTTAGTTTAACAATTTATTTGTTTTTACTCCTTAACGAATCAATATGAGATAGTAAAAGTGACATGTATAGTTATACATACATAGTATACATATATAGACATATCTCACAGCATTCTCCGAAGGCTCTTGTAGTATTACCTATGTAATATGTGAGGATTAATAACCCCATAACGCATTAATGCCTGATGTATTTTCACCTATTTTATGGTCATATTCTAAATATCGTATTGTCTTTTGTTAGTTACACTATGTTCCACAGGGTTTAATTAACTGTCTTCTCAGTAAACTAGTTCTGATAATTAATGTTTGCATCTCAGAGAGACAAATATTAAATACGATAAACTAAATTAATTTCTAATAATGTTTTTAAAGGTAAAGTAGGCAAACGAGCGTGCGGTTCACCTGATCGAAAGTGATCACCGATGCCCATAGACAGCCGCACCATTCGGGGAGGAACAGCTGCGTTTCCTAAGAAAGTAGTAGGAGTTCTCTTATTATCTCATAAGCACTAGAGAATTTGCAATATTATATTTCATATTGATATTGCGACTGAAACCCGTGTCATATCTGTTAGGCGTAGATCAGTGACATATGATAGATAATAAAATAACAAAACCAAAAATATATATATTTAAATGTTATCGATGGCGGTCTTCTTATCCGACGTCAAGTGGTAGGTACTTAATTCGCGTGACGCACAGATTTTTTTATAGATCATAAGTGGGAAAATAAAAAAAAAATGCACCCGTTCATATTTTTTGTTAAAACTTTATTTGTTTATTCAGTTTCAATTATTCGTCAGTTCCATTTGTTGAGAAAAACAACCATCGTGTATCTTATTTTACTTTTAAAGGATAACGTATATCTGACGTAAAGGGCGATGCTATTTTTATATTATTATATTGTATGGATCATACAAATGTATGCACACAAAGAATGTACACCGACATTCTTGAAGTGTCCGTCTCTAGAAACGTGTTCTGCCTTCTGTTCGCGTAAATAGACAAAGGATAAAAGGAACTTTTGTAGTCCGTCTTTAAAAAGTTGCGTGATTAAAAATAAGAGGGTAAATAACTTTTAACAGTGTACTCTACTGTAGAATGAATGACAAAAGAAGTCTATAGTTAGTTGCTCACTAGGGGTAAGTTTATTACGGGAAATTATTTAAGTAACTAGTGTGTGTCTTTGTACGTATGTAATAATACAGAACAAAATTTATTAATATTGTCGATATAAAAAATATATTTTTCGAGTTTATCAGGTAAAACTCGATCACATATAGACGTAATCCACCAAAAAATTATATTAAATCCGTAGTGTTTCTTGAACTCTATAAAGTATGCATTTTCAATATATAAATTGAAATAACAAACCATAAGTGGAACGCCGAGAGTAAGTAAACACATCTCTGAAACGTTAAAGAATTTAATAAATAATATTAATAAGTGAATAATATTATTAATTATTAACTTGAATACAACAATTAAAAAAGAAAAAAGTACTACTTTTTAATTGAAGTAGATATTTCAATTTATTAACAAAAAATTTTATTTTCTATATCTCAAAATTATATGATTAATGTTATAATATATCCTAAAAGGGAAAATTTCTGTGAAGTTTTTCCCATAACTTTCGACTTATTACGGAACCCTATTTCAATATCGCCTGTAGCCATTGGAGCGATTAAAGGGAAGCTCAATGTAGCGTCCCTGTAATTTTGGTTTTCCGGCTTAGTACACCGCAAATGTGTAATGGCCTTCTTGATAAGAAGATTCTTATGAACGAAAAGGACTTCTTCGTATAAGATGATTTGTCTTAAATATATTTTAAAATTCTTTAACAAAAATAAATATACTGCACCCTCGGTGCATCACTTATGCAGAAATGCAATTTTTTGAGGGCAACATTTAAAACTTTTATATTGTAAAATAATATAACATTTCCAACATTTAGAAGAGATGAAAGTTTACCATAACGGCAACTTTTAGCTTTTATTGAAAAAATAATGTCCTCTCACACCCCATAATATTATAAAAAAGATGCGATTCTTATATTACTTAGCTATTTTTGTTTAAATTTTGCAGAAGTGACAGTGTTACACCGAGAGTGCGATATGTGAAGCGAAAAAAGTTGATCGGATTTTAATTTTTTTTTTGTTGAGTCTGGTTGTTGATGTAAGAAGAGATAAAGAATTGATTCTTAGTTATTTAATTCCAATGACTTGTTTCAATGTTAATTTTAACAAGGTATGTAATTAACTTTATTTCAGATCTTTTTCTAAATTTCATAACTAGAAATTTCCTCACAGATGGCCAAAGACTTTTTATAATTTGAGCCGAATCAGAAAAAGAGTTTGTCATAATATATTTTGATAACAAACATTTAGAAATACTGAAAATGTAGTACGACTTACTTGATTGGTATTTCTTTACCAATCATAGGAAAAATTTCTTTACAAGAACTTCTTGTATGTTGAAAATTTTAATTGAAAAAGCAAATACTTTCTCCAATTTCGTTATCATGAAAGCTTTTCTAATTAGAACGAGCTACCATTATCCCAATCTATTCGAGTTGTTTTGAAATAATATTTTAACCGAGGGTTCGTCGGAGTGGATAAATGTACGCTTTGTCACCACCAGGGTAAGTTAGCTTGTATGCCATAAATTTGTATTATCCACAGATACTTGGTTTGAACGCGCGTGTTTCGTGTACTTGTGCAGTTCGTTTGTAAAATATGCGGAAAACGACTTTATCTGGTCTTTTAAGATAATTATATAATTAAAAATGCGGTTCAAACATAAATCTATCGTTTAAAAATTAAATACATTGCAAACGAATAATATAATCTTGATTAATATATAATGGCATTTTATGTTTGTCAGCAAAGTACAATATTAATACCTATATTTATTATAAATAAAACAAATGACTATAGAGACAAATATACGTCGCTGAATTTATTACATGAATCGAAAGTCAAGAAACAAAAACGGTAACATTGAATTAGTTGTAGAAGCTTGTAGACTTAGAAGCTGGCTACGTGCCATATTCTGCCGTATGAGCTGACGTCGAAAATCTTGTATATTCAAGTAATATCGTAAAACGAATTACAATGGAATATTATGTAATAATTAATTTATAATTGCATTTAATAAACATAATTTATAAATACATAACAGATGTTATATTGTTCACATTCGTTTGACAAACTATATCTTAATTCCATGACAAAACGCATATTACATTTTGCTTGATGTTTAATATTATCAATTTTTATTCTAATGCAAACAAAACATTAACTTTTATTAGTGCAGACGTAAAAAAAAACCTGAGAATATGTCTTTACCTACCTGCTGTTCATCAGTAAATGATATAAAATATTAATAAAGGATTTTGGTACACGCTTGTCTTGTAACGCGGAGGTGCCGTGTTTGATTCTAGTACCAAAGTTTAGAGGAGGCTAGAGAGTGGTAGGGTTTTTCGGTTCCACTTGGCTAGCTACCGCACTCAATGCCAATATAGCAATGCGGTTCCGGCAGTCATATATGTAAGAGTCAAAAATATTCGGGACAAACACACTTTACCATCCATGGCCTCATTGTTGCTTAACATTAGGTGAAATCGAGGTCAAATGTTATCCCACAATCGACAATGATAAAACAGTACCAAATCACCTCTGGAAAACTGAACTATGTTCCAGTACGAACAGCGAAATATTAAATGCAACAAAAGGTGAAGTTCTAATTGAAGGTGATGAAAGGGATTAAAATAGAGGATCGAATCATTATGATCATCACCAGCCGATAAACGCGCTCTGCTGGGTATAGACTTCCCCCAAGAATTTCTATACCGATCGGTCCTATGCTGCCCGCAACCATGAACTTCCCGCGCCCTTAACCAGACCGTTAGTAAGCCGGCCTGCTCACACTGCATCTACTCATACGTGATCGCCACTGGAGGATCATACCGCCCAACGACTATCAATCCTTCGATTAATATATCCTGCCCATTACCACTTAAGACTAGCAATGCTTTGGACCGTGTCGTGTTTTTAGTTCTCCTACATATCTCCTTATTTGTAGATTCAAAGTAGCTGTGAATTTAAAAATTTTAGGTGAAGCAGAGTCTAGAAGACTAAATATCGGTAAATGACATGTAAAGCGTACACAGACAAACAGAAAATTTTATAAGGAAAATCAGAGAGCGCAGCAATTTAAAAACTTAGAAAAAGATGTCGACTCGTTCACTATCAACGCCATTCACCAAGCGGGGGCTAGATCTCCAACAAACGAGGTTTCATTATTTTTAAAAACTCATTTAAAGATTATTTTATATTCACAAGCCTCTCAACCAGTTATAAATCCAACAAAAATTGCATCTAGTTAATTAGTTTTAATAATATTAAATTAAATTTCATTTAAACGGTTTCTTTTTTTTTAAAAGTCATCATCGACATCACAACATATAAATATGCACTAATGAATATAGGCCTTCCCATATCATATATAGCAATGTTAAATAACTTTTCCTAATTACTTACAGAATGATTTTCTGGTAACTAACATTATTTTAGACTACGACTATACATACTAAATTTTTTAACTAAATATGTTTTTGATCCGTAAGCCACCGATATCTATGCGTGAATTTTATGTCGTTCATACAAAAACTTAAAATTTATCTAAATAGGTATAACAAAATCGCACTAGAATAATAATCGTAGTGAGATTTTGTCACCGCTATTTCTTCAAGGTAAGTAAAACCTCAAAAGGCTTAAATTATTAAAAAAAGAAATCAAGGAAAACTCTCCAGAAAGCATGTATATTTTTATTTAAACGATGAAATCGAATGGACTACGTATAAAGAGGTTGCCAAACTGAGGGTGAATTCGAACTTTGAAAGTAACTTTGTAATTACAAACCAGTATAGCGACGACATGAACAAGTTTTCGAGAAGTTAATTGATGCAAAACGTTGTACTTCCTTGTAATCAATGATGAAATATCCGATTTTATTACTTACGTAATGATGTAGAAAATTATAATTTCCATTTAATTTTAAATCTATATTTGACCGCTAAATTGACCAGAGTAATTCGAGTGCTAACTCTTGCTGATCACCAGAGTCAAGTCTAAATTGTTAAAATGTAAAAGTTTTATATGTTACCCAAAAGATTTTTACAAGTCCGATGAGTCGTTTATTTATATTTATATATGATCATTCCATTCCTTTTTACTTAATAGTCCGATATCTATGGTTAATTTTTTAAGAGAAGTTAATCACATAAAAATTTTAAGAAAATGTTTCAATATAAATGGGAAATTTGGAAGGGTGCCATTTGAACGTGTTAATTACTGTTGAAAATTCGTGATATTTTCATGATTAAGTCTCGAAGTTTGTCCCGTACAAGTAAAAAGGTAGTTAATATCTAGGAACTTTTCAGTTTTTATTACATATATTTTTTTTTTGTAATGGAAAAGATTGATTTTGCATATGGTACTGATTTCTGTTTGTTGTGTTTTTTTAGTTTCTACTTGTCGTCATTTATACTGTTGGATAAAAGAACTTGTCACACCATAACTTGGTGGCAAAAATGACTGTGGTGATAAACCAAGATGATCTCCAATAACTGAGAGCTACCACTAATAAAAAAGCAATATAGTGTAAACCTAATGTTATGTGTGATAGTCATGTGGTTTGATTTTGTGTAATATATTTTGTAAATATTGTAATATATTTTGTTGATTAATATACGTAATATGTTTATTTATTAATTAGTGTTAATATATATTGACGCAACCGAAGTTAATAATTCAACCACATTCAAACACACTTAATTCGTCACATGTAACACAACGCAAACGATTGGCGGCAAAGCTAATTACCAAATACTAAAAAAGAATAAACAATGCACGCCGTATTTCGGTAAATAATTGAGAGCTAAATTATAAACTCGTGTTTTACGGTACAAGTAGCATCTTTTTTTTTTAAATTCTCATTTTCCTTTTGTTGACGCAGTTCACAATACGAAGCATGTCTCGGCGACTGACGTTATCATTTACGTTTCCTTTCCCCGTAGGCTCGTAGGAGAATAAAACTAAGATAACAACAGAGCAAAAGCGGAAATGTTCTATTTTGCAGACAGGAAAACAAAGTGTACCAACATATCTTGCATAAGTATTTAAGCATTCACAAATCTTACGTATTTTGTTAGATAATTAAAATAAAATTAGCAAAATGGAAAAATATAAATACAAACTACATCACACATATATTTCCTCTTTTAGGTATTTCATGCAGTATTGTAAAAAGGTAAAAAAAAATCGCTCAATTACTTTAATTTCTCGTGATAATGAATGCACAATTTACAATAACTATTATATAAAATTGTTAAAAACAAGTGAAATTGTTGAATCAATGATAAATTCGGATTTCATCATTTCATCAGGAAATCAATGATAATTTCAGATTTCATCGAAGAGCTTTCTTTCTTGCTATACCTTTTTTTATTGTTTTATCTTTAACGATTGATTTATTTATTTTTCATCTGCCAATGTTTCATACAATCAAGAAAACATTAAGTTAAGTAAAGTATTTTCGTTTACGTCCTTAATTGAAATATTTCATATGATGACCTAATAGTTTGCCATTAACTCATCATCTGCAGTATTTTTATTGGTAATAATGAAATGAAAAATGTTAATAGCTTTAACACCATTGTCAAAGTATTTTGGCAAATATTTATTTTAGTTAATGAGACCACCATCAACTGATTAAGCCGAGAACTTACCGAGATACATAAAGTAGATACTGGGTTGTAATCTAAGGTACTAGGTTTTTTATAATTTCACAATTTAAATATATCGGTTCTCAAATCAAATATTACCAAATATTTTATTACAAATTGGTAATAACATTTATTGGTTATATGCGTAAATCGTAACTAATTAAGACATATATTAATCACAATAAATACTTATCATAAAAATAAACGGTAATTGAAGTACATATTTATTCAAAAATATATTAAAATATTAATATAAAGGAGTCAACCAGTTTAGGAGAAATAAGCTGTTTGTAAAGCCAACTTTTAGGGAATGAATATAAATACATTTTCTGCATCCTGAGCTTACATCTGTGAGATCTATCAAATGACTGATACATTTGATATGTCTTGCGGTTGTTAGTACGAAGACGTATTGCCGTACAAGAGGTTTCGATTTCATCATTATTAGAACAAACTCGTACGAACGTTATGTACATACGTTAGTACGAGAAGTTAATTCTACTTCCGTTTAGAAAATAAACTGCAAACTCGGCTTTCTATTTTCAAAATAAAATAACCATCTTATTCAGATTTAAGTAACGATTTGCGAAACTTAAGTTCTAAAGTATAAGTCCTCCCTTAGGCTGTTATCGAAAACTTCGAGGGTATTTTTATTTTCGCATAAGATTTTTTGAAGCGCTTAAGAAAAAAGCTAAAATAATAAAATATTTACTACTTATATAATCCTTACTGTTCTCTAATTCGTGACCATCTAGAATATGCGAGTAAAGTACAATATTTACACAAAAAAACAACTAAATCAATTCAAAAGTCTTTTGGTACATGCATTATATGTTTAGGCTAGAAAATTTAAGTTATGAGTATTTATGTTTTCTCCTTCATCCATTATTTACTCGACATCGCATAACTGTTGTAGTTTTTCTGTTTAAATACGGTCAGGATCGCATCGATTATCCCGAATGACAATTTTTTTTTTTCAAACTACAGACAATTCATTTATTATAAGAACTTGTATTTCTTTTAATAATGCACGCAGCGATTGCGATGATATCGACATTGTTTCTACCAGTGGTGCCCTTATTTGCAAATTATTAACATCCATATTCTACCAAGATGTTTCATTTAATTAGGGTAACTGGGCGTGCATAATTTTAAAGTTTGTTTAATCCTAATCAAAAAACCTTGACATATAATTATTATATCTTGTTACTATTATCTGATAGTTGTTTATTAAATTAATTATATATATGTAATACAAATTTATTATTTTATTAAAGAGCAATTTATTCAAAAACAAAAATCGCTAATAAGCTTATACGAAACTCACATACAATTTTATGAATTTTATATGTAAATATTAATTACCTTTAAAGAAAAATAAATAATCTAAACATTCACAAGCATCGGGCCAACCTAATGTAAAAGGTTTTATTAACACTTAAGAGTCCCTATTGTACCCTTATCACGCACAGAAATTCGCAATTAACTTAACCCATACAAGAAAAATATGAACGTTTATGTAACTTCTCATAATTTAAGTTAATATATTATTAACATTGTATATTCAACTAATTTCCCACTAAGTCCTATTTGTTTAACATTGACAAAATCGTAATTATTATCTTTGAATTCATACGTCGCAAGAAACGTTTTAATAAAACTAATAAGATCGCATATGACGTTTAATACTTAAATAACAAAAAACATTTCACGTTTTATTTTAAATATTATTAGGAATAATTAATTTATATAATTACTTTAAGATTAACTTATTATACATAATTATGTTATATATAATATATATTTTATAAATGGCGTGCAATGTATTGCATAACAAAGTATTACACAATAGTTTATTGCGCTGGACAGCATGTGACGCATTTCAACTTTCGATGTAAATCCCCTTTGCATGAGCAATAGTGATCAGCTGGGTGGAAAAGGATAATAGCAGAAGGCGCTGCAAAATGCGACAAAGCGTGCTTTAATGCATTGGTTAGCAAACGCGCTAAATAAAATCAGCGCAACAACATTAATCATCCATAATATCCTAACACGTTAGTATATCTACAAACTTATAATTGCCTAATCTCGGTCTAGTGTAACTAATCATCCATAATCACAGAAGATATATAAATAATTTTATGTAAATGTTGAAAGTAAATGATAGCCTCCCTTAAGTAATGACAAACCGCCCGCCTTATAACACGGAGGTCCAATACCGAAGCCATATACTCGTATATGTGATTGTGTTTGGATAATGTTAGATTTTTTTCTTTTGACCACTCTCTGAGCCAAACTTTTGTTATAATTGAAGATAACGAAGAACAGCAATTACAAACTTTTTTATGATAAAGAATAATGCGAAAAATAAAAAAAATAACAATGACATTGTTGTGTCTTTCCTGTAACAACTTATGTATAATATTCGCATTTCTGCGTAAAATATCGATAAATTAAAATGCAATATGAAAGTAACACTGGTCCAAAAAGGATTAAATCCTTCTTTGTAATAACCGCCGCATAGTTTCAATCTGACATCACAATAATGTTACTGTGTTCCGGGTACTCATATAACAAGTATGGTAGTCAATACGTTCTCCAGGGCTACGCTTTACTATATCTGGCCTCATTACCTCTTAACGTAATTTTAAATTTAGGTCTAATGTAATAGCATTGTTCATGGAAAATTTTTATAAAAGAACATTTAACGACTCCAATGATTATGTAACAATTTCCCAGTAGACTAAAAACTATAAATACATGAAGTATTTCATTATAGTGTTAATCATTAAAGGAATTCTATTGCATAGTTGCAACAACAATTGTAAAAGGGAATCATAGGATAAAGAAAACTATACAATTGATTAACATTCGTTATATAACTTACTACCGGTTTAACAACTTAAGCTCTCCTGAAGAGAACACCTTAAGTAACAGAAGCACTTTTTAACGAATTTAAGTATCTTATTTAACATAAGACTACAATGTCATTACTAGTTTAAACATATTAAATATCACATTAAAGGGCAATAGGTATTAGTACTTACATCTGTTATTGCTAACCGCTGAGACTGAACACTTTTGATAACTATTTCCCAATTTATTTACTACGACCGTTCGTCCAAGACTGACTCATCACTCAAAACCAAAAATGATGTAAACGTAATGTTGCCAGTTTCAGCAGTTTCCGTTTTAGTTAAAATTATATATTGATATTATTCGCGAAGGATATTTGTAATGTTAAGATGTGGTCTATTAACTTAATAAATATATTTCTATACAAATAATCCTTCGCCAGCCTGATTCTTAGATTTATCATAGTCATTTGAACAATTTATTTAGTGAATTGAATGAATTTAGTACATATTTTGATGTTGCTAACAATAGTTATACGTTAAGATATAATACCTTTTGTTTTCTTCTGACAAATTTAGATTATAATTTACCATTTGTGTCCTGTCATAAGCGTATCAAGTCGCAGACAGGCCGTTTAGCAGCCAGTATTAAGTAAGTGCCATTTATATCATCCAACACAAAGCGGATTAATTTGTGGAAGTAATCAAAGCTTTTGTGAGAGAAAATTAATTTCATTCTTTCTTCAACGTTACCCGCTAATTTATTTAAGTTATCACGAGCAAAGTAACCTTCATTTACTATAAACAGTATCAGAAGATTTAAAGAATAAATAGAATATACATTTTCACTATAGTGTATTTGGAACTGGTTTTTATTATCAGTTATATGTGTGCATAGTATTATATTTAATTGGGTGTCATACATACTTATGGTAAATATAGGTAAAAAACCTTTAACGTATGTCATTGGATTCACGATGGGCCTTACCACACCGAAGTTGTTACTTGAATATGTATGCACGCGATCGTATACAACCTTTTTTTTGCTATCAGAGAAAAAATCTTTGCAGATATACCCTTCCTACTGGCGGAAGTCAGGGTTATGCGATAATTTTTACTCACTAAAATTACTTTAGTGGTATTTCTCAAAGTTTAGATGGATAGTGCAATGTGATTATTCATTTTATTTCACTTGTCCAACATACAATGTCCATTCGGAATAATATACAACACATAACTCTTTTTACAACAATTTTGTTGATTTTCTTTTTAATATTATAAAAGAAGTTCTAATGTTTTTATCTCATGTACAATACTGGTATACGAGTTTTGTGTAAAACTGAGATTTATTTTTATTCTACAGCAACATGACCGACAAATTAGGTGCCAATAAAGTTAATTAGGCTTAATGCTTTAACAACTCGCCGTAAGAAAGCGGTTCTGTATTGAATAAATTTCACTTTTCCCTAGTTAAAACATTCGAAATTACCTTACCTTTAAACACCTGACCTTTATTTTCCAAGTTTTTACTAATTAAAAAAAAACATCTGTGTACATATACGTTACAAAATTGTATGAAAGTTCACTTAACGTAATTTTTAACTTTTTTATAATTTACTAATCTTTTATTACTCGAGACTTTTTATTGTATTAACCAGTATAAATCATGATGGTGCAGGTTATTTATGTATATAGTAATATCATACGTCATGAAATGCTAAAGTTTATCATTAGCAGAATGAATAATAATTGTGACGTGATCGTTAAAAGTGGAAGTCGGTAAATTTGTTTAAGTAACCATTATATATTATTAATTAATGCATTATTTGCGTATGTGTTAACATATTGCTTATACAATAACATGTAATATATAAACACATACGCGTACTATATATTCTAACGCCGTTACTGCTGGATATTGAAATTATATCCACGCTTCACTGAACTTTTCTATAATCCGCCAATTGCGTTTGAATGATATTGATATGGAAAAGGTTACACGCCGAACGAATGAAGATGAAAATATATCGTCGGGAATGAAAATGCAATTCACAGAAGCAATTCCTTTTCGATTTTGTTAAATGATTGTTTTTTTTTCATTTGTCAAAAGCAAATGCTTAAAATTCTTCGAAATAACATAGAAAAATCTCCGAAGTTCTATTAATATCTTCGGAATATAAGAAACATCTGTGTTACATTCAATCAGTCACATCCCTGTATTCTTATTGATCAATTTATTTTATATAAAACCTTAAATTTATGTATGATGTTACTTATATCTTTTATAGTTATATACTCAAGAGTGACAACCATAATACAATAAAGAATTTTTCCGCATCTTCTGTACCATTATTTTTACACGTCTAGGCGCCGACGAGTCGCCTTAATCTACTATCAGGCTTTTGTTACAAATTGATTGCGATGAGGTCACGTCGCCAGTTTCAGTAGCAACACCGAAATAATTTGATTGATTCGATCCGATGGCGTATTGAAAAATCTATAAGACATTAGAATTAACAAACAATAACAAACAATAAATAAATATCTGGAACATTTCACACACAGTACTCTGATCCCAAAATAAGTCACTAAGCAGTGTTATCAGAGACCGATATACATACATAGATATTTATTAACTAAATACTTAAATATAGATAAACAACCAGATGCAGAACAAACACAAATGTTCATCACATAAATATTTGTCCTATACGGGAATCGAACCCGCGACCCTTGGTGTAATAGACAGAGTTACCACCATTACAACCACGAGCCAAGTAAATAATATCTTAAATTCTTATATTGCTTGTAATGGTTTTATTTTTTCGTTTCTATTTATTATCTTATGTATCCTTTATTTATATTGCTAAATATAACCGAACATTTGTAGAATTGTATGTGAATAGTGCATACTGTGCCTGGTTAATAGTACTTTTCTGATATTACCTTATCTATATGTTACTGTTACTTCCGATTCACCACAATAACAATTATTCAGTTGGGCATTTAAATCACAATTAGGACATCTAAAGGAAAGACATGAAGCCGAAATTGAAATTTATCACTAAGCGATACTCTTTGCCACGCCGGCAATTCACTTCATTCTGTAACCGACTGGCGGTTATTTACAGTAGGGCGACTTCATATTTCACGTTGAAATGGTCGTATTCGCATTATTTATTTAATTTTAATTCTGTGTGGGAAGGTAAAGTTGGAGCTTTTGCATTTCTCATGACCTTTATATCTTTAAAAACTTACGTCTATGTTATCTTTGTTTTCTGGGCGAGCACGCATTACCAATTACGACCTTTTTATCATTTAACATCATGTGAAATGATGCCTATGTCATCGTATTAATTATAAATAAAAACAAAGTAAAATACAATTTATCTAGTTTCGCTGCAACCATATGTTACAATCGCTCGCGGTCGTAATCAATCAAGGGGATAATTTATCATATCTGTGTCAACGACGGTGTAGTAACCAGAATTGTATGTAACATTTGACCCATTGTTTTTATTTCCTATATAGTTTTAGATAAATATTTCCATAAATGACGTTATGTTTTGTTAAATAATTAAGAAAAAAAAATTAAAAAAGAAATTTAGTAGCATTTTTACTATTTCATGCCTCCAGTAAATGATATATTTCACAACATTATGCACAATTTATTGCAATATACATATAAAGAGAATAATTATATCATTAAAGATATAGTCTTTACTGAAACAATATATCATATATCAACAAAATTTTCTTTTTGATATGTATTTACTTTAAGAGATATTTTTATTAGAAAAGTAGAAAGTAGACTTATATTGAACTGAAAATTAAAATTCATCTTCCATCAAGCATCATTCATCATCATCATCAAGTATTTTAAATTTGTGGAAAAATATTTTCCTCTCTACACTAATAGACAAGATAAAATTTGCTATCGTGGATAAGAATCGCTTGTAACGCGGAGATCCTGGGTTAGATTCCCATGGCACAGGAATATGTAATCTGGATGATGGTAGGGTTTTCTGCACCCATCTGGCTAGCTACCATTCTCAATGTCAACCTGCCGCCATATCGTATTGCTTTATTCCGGCAGTCATACATGTGAAGGTCAAATGTATTCTTGGCGAACAGTGGTCCATCTACGGCTTCATGGTCACTTATCATCAGATTAAAACCAGGCCAAGTGTGAACCCATAACCGATAAAAAAAACTAATAGAACAGACAAAAATCTCTATCGTCAATAAGAGTTGGAAGTGATTTTAAAATTGCATCGAATTAATTATTGAATTGAAAATATTTATTTGAATATATTATAATGTCATTTAAATATTTACATGAAAGGCAATATCAACCTTCTTTCTTTCATGTATAAATACGTGTAGTTAAAATTAATTTACACCGAAACGTTGTTTACATCGATTTTAAATTGTAATCTACAACCGCCCTTCGATTCTATGATGCCTTACCCGAGATTAGAAGGTCGATGGCGTCGAACTACAAATGATGGGTATACGATCCCTCAACAATTACATTGGCTGTCCGTTCCATTAGTAAAGATACACGTACCAACCGACACATGGTTAATTATGGTTTTAAATGAAAGACGATGTATATTAAAAGTATGTATAGTAAAATAACATTTAATTTATAGTAAATATATGTATACTTTGAAATTTTTTGTAAACTACTTAAGAACAAGAGATCTCGTTATAAAACTATGTAATATATATAGACAAATCATTAAACAGCTTATACCTACATTGTTCTCTTATAAAAATATAGGTACATGTCTTTATTAATTTTATATTAAAAATATTAATGGAGGTGAGTACATTGTTTAAAATGAAGTTAAAATGTAATACTATTCTTTACTGATTTTTGAACGGTCGTGGGTCGCTCACACTACGAATATATTTAATAAATGCCCGCATTTTTACAAAGTTTCGAATTTACAAAGCAATCATTTTTTTAATTTATTGTTTTATTTGTAAACATGTGATTACGCCATATTATTTGCAGATTATGTATTCGACCGTCCCTTAATGATTACATCTACCTTTCATTAACAAGGGCTAATTAATGTAAAACAATAATATACTCACCAATTTCTCGTTGCCTTGAAATTTCCAACCCGTTAATTATTTATTATTAACTGCTCAAATTCATGGCGAGCTTGTGTGTTTTACAATAAAATTATTAATAACAATACATATATATATATATATATATACGTCGAGTATATAAATATTTATTTTTTCATTAATTCTTTATCAGGTGTGTAAATTAAGAAGTACAATTTCCAGTACATACTAGTCAATTATTGATCACGATATTCCTCTATTAAGGTTTTTTTTAATATTTTAGTAAAAGTAAGTGTCAAAAAAACTTACATTATTAACAATTAAGACTATATAAAATTTTTGGTAATATATTAAGCCATTACGTTAGTTTTTTTTTTTAATAAAAATACCTATTCTCAGTAAATACATGGTTTCACTAAAACAACCACTGGCACACAATCATATCTTATTATACTTGCAGAGTTGTTTCCTACGAAAACGAAACGTGACTAAAGCCCTTATTAATACAACTTGCGGCTTACCATTTTTTCATTTCCAAGTTTTTAGCTTATATTTGTAATACTATTATTAAACCCATTTTTTATTAAAATAAAAAAGAAAAATAATACCTTCAACAGTTAAGTTGCCTTCATTCACAATAATAAACAGCAAACTGGGAGGTTCATATTTCTAGAAACTAAAAATTATATCAGTATGAGGTCACGTTCCGACTTCAGATCACAAGTGTACAGAATAATAAATTGACTAAATTATTGGCCGGAATGGTCTTAAGTTCTAACATAATGACTGACACTGTTATCAGGGAATATATACGACCGAAATAAAGTCGAAATTTGCAGCTAGTTTCTGTTTTGTTTGATGTGAAATGGAACCTCGGCAAATACGCAGTCTTTCTTTTCAACTTTTCTCTGTTCTTTGTCAACAAAAGGCCATTATAAGTGTACAAATTGTTTGAATTGTTCTCATTGATAAAGTTGTTACGGTATTTGTATTCAGAAGTGAGGCTGCTTTACGTACTTATTCCTTAATTAATAAACGGCAATTACATAAACAAATGACCCGCCCGTTTTATAATTTTATTCAAACAATTGCTTGCTGTTCCAAAAACTTGGACTTATTGTTTGTTAATCGCTTTGAATAAAATTCAGTCTTCGATATATTTATTAATTGATGTTACTAAGTATTAAGAAAAAAATCGTTTCAAAAACAAAAAAAATAATTATAATAAAATAAGGCTTGATGTTAATTGACGATGAGGCCTAAGGTGAAATGAGCTTGCCTAAAGTTATCTATCTCTTTTAGTATAGGTGCCGCAACACAGCAATCGTGTTATGCGGCAGTTTGGCAATATGACAATATAGCTACCCAGAAGGATGCAAAAGAATTAAAATTTTTACCCCTTTTTAAATTCCATCCCATACGTAGGTGACTCCGATTCAAATAAGGGACCTGTACATCGGTCCTATTTGACCTATGTGTATAGGCTATCATTGAGCATCAAAGGTAATTAAACATAAGTACACTTGCAAATAAATTGATACTTAAACTAACACATTTACCTCTTTTAAGCTATTTAAACGTTTCAATTGGTTTACAAAAACAAATTAGGCATATTACTTCATAACAGTTAACAGATACGCAAGAGTTTGAAAAAAAAGTTATTAGTTAAAAACCTTTTTTATAAATATTTACTTTTGACTTTATTATATACGAGCATATCTTGACCAAAAATATAATGTCATATAACATTAACATCTAGCAAAACAAAACCAAGAACAAAACAAGAAAGCGAGATACATTTTCCTATTATAATATTTCTGTGTATCCAATCACAATACAAATACTTCCACCTTATGGATGAACAATTCAGTATTTATTCAATTATTTATCATTAGTGGTCGGAATAAAACGAACAGAATAAGCAAATGAATTCGTGCGTCCTTATTGTTTGGGCATAAACATAAACAATATAATATCTTCTTTCACAGATATTAAATTGCAATGAGATTTTGCTAGTAAAAAGTCGATCTAGTCGAACTGAACTTAAGGTTTATACGTTTTTTATCAGCAATAGATTAACACTTGACCTCAATTTCACCTTCAAATTTACAATATACACTGCCGGCCAAAAGTTTAGGACCTCCTTGAAAAAATTACAATATTGAATAAAACTCCTAAAGTTAGTACTCTACTAATTATTTATTTACCTTATTAAATAGGGAACTTGTTATGTAACATAAAATAATTTAAAAACTACAATAATTGCCATT